>VFFE01007079.1:129472-153943 GCA_008921705.1 Burhinus oedicnemus | reverse complement strand
GGGGAGGGGAGGGCATGGAGTGAGTGAATGGTTGCATGGTCCGAGTTTCTGGCTGGAGTTTAACCATGACAATGGGTCATGCTCACAGCAGTTCAAGAAATACTGTTGCAAAGAAAAGAAAATGCTTTATTTTCTGCTGTATTAGTGCAAACATTAATGGAAAGGCTCCCAGTTACAGTATCTGTACTGCAAGAAAGCAGAATAATACTAGGAACTGAGACCAGAAATGATACAGAACAACATCTTGCATCACCCTTCATTCACCCAGCCATTGCAGTGCACCAACTGTCATGGAACAAAGCTGGCCAACCTACTTTAGCTCTAGAGAAATACTGCCCAATGTCATACTTTGTAAGTAGGTGGGGAAGCTGGGTAAAGTTTTGATAGGAGAATAGAATCTATGTGTGGCTGCATGCAGATAAAGGCTAGATCCTTCAAGTGAGAAAATTTCATAGGCACTGAAGAATGACACTCTCACCTAAAAGTACAGGAGGGAGAAATTGAGCGTTAATGCTTACTTCCCACAGCTCTTCAACTGACTTCAAGGTTTTGGTCCTAATCGTTGTGGGCTCCATTGCTTTCCCAGACCCTGGAATCTTTTCAGTCCCTTTGCAGAATGACATGACATTACAACAAGGGAAGTAAAGCCATGCCAAAAGAAGTCATATGGGAGCAGAAGTAAATCTGCAGTGTGAAATTCTCCCTGGAACTCAGTTCCTCACAAATCTTCCCGTCTTTTGCTTGAAATTCTAGGTGCGTTTCATTGGCATAGCCTTCTCTAAAATAAATACATTATAGCAGATAAATTAATAGCTGCTTAATCACTGCTACCCCTCCACAAAACAACAAGGAGAGCAAGTAAACAAGGTGTGATGGTATTTCATTAATGATAAGCATTTCATGATGGAACATTTTGTTGTAATGATTGGGGCATAACAACTCACATGGAACAGAACTATGTTTTCCAGCTGACTCTAGAATATAGCTTGTCCTGCCTGAGAACACAGTATTTACCTATCTAGGTCTTCACTATTCATGTAAGAGACATAAAATTACCTCTTCCTGCAGTCACTAGCACCTCCAATATCAGCCCTAGAAAATTAAATTTCATATGCAATATAAATGAAGTATGAATGTTCTGCAGAGCTTGTTACACTACCCAAGGTGTTCTACACTGTCATCTAAAGCCTTTGGAGACAAATATCTAGCTAGATAAACACAGCTTCTATCCCAGAAAGACACATACCTCAGGTTATTTAGATGTACCCAAACCACTGAAATCAGGACAGCAACTCAGGGCGGCAAAGCTTGTTATAAATCTAAATCCAAACAAAAATATTTTCAGAATCAGAGCTCAGGAAAATGCTGAGGATAACTATAAAGAGAATACATGAATAATTTTTTATAGTTAGCTGTATTTTTATTTTCCTTCCCACTCTATCACAAAACTGACTCTCTGTAGGCTCCCGATAGCAGAAGCCTGCAGAGAAAGCAATCCCAGTGCCACCCCCACCCTCTCTAATCTACTTTTATTATAATTAAAGTATAAATCATACAAATTAAATTTTCACAAAAGCCTCTATTGTTTTACATTTACTTCCATTTTTATTCTGACATTGCAGATATGTTGTTTCAGTATTCATCATCAGAGACATTTTTAAAATGTAGGAAGTGACATGAAGGGGTAAATGTATGAAGGAACAAAAGACAAATCTTTTGGCTGGCTCATATTAGTGACTATCATCTGGTATTCTTCCTGCAATAAGTACACGGAAGAGAAGGCCCATTTTAGAAAAGTGTTAAATATCCTGCGCCATGCTGCCTACAAATTATTTGATGGCAATTATGGTTAAAGCAATAATAGCCATGGAGAGGGTGCCACTGGATAATTGCAATCACTTGATGTTAACATGTTATAACCAGAGCATGTTTCAATTAGAAAATGAAAATATGTTAATTACAAATTGAGTTAAAAAATGCCCCAAACAGAAGAAATAAAAGTTTTAATTTTTTTTTGAGCAAATATTTTTGGAGTGGACACTTCCAAAGGATTGTTCCCATAATTTTTTGGATCAGCCACTGAATTGAAAAGTCCATAAAGAATGCAACAGTGTTCTTTAACTACAAAAATTGTGCTGTTACTTCACATTCAGGTGTATTGCTAAGTCTATTTCTTATGCTTCATAAAACTAGAAGGTATTTAAGACAATGTTTTTCTCTTATATATTTTCAGAAGACTGGAGACCTGATCCCTGCCCATGCCTGTCCATGATTATGTTATAGAAATAATTAATCTAATGGGAATAAAAGGGGTCTAACGTTCCTAACTGTTGTTTACAGCTATTGAAAAAATTCTCTGAGACACTGTTAAACTGCAGAAGGAAATATTTACCTGCTGGAATGGCCATTTCCAAACTACAAACCCCTCCCTTTTTCACATTTTCTGTAAAAGAGGAGTAAGAACAAATACTGAGGGTTTGCACCACAGGACGTTCATGCCTCTTAGGGCTTGGCAAAAGACTCCTTCTGAATTAGCTAATAAATAAGTGCAAGCCCCCCTTGCTACACGCTGTTGATATTACGTCGTTCCCAGTCCCACCTCACAGTTACAGCTTTGTTTGTTCATTTTGTGGAACACAGAAACTTTCTAATTTGCCTTCTCTCAGACGTAATTACAACATGCATAAAAGAGTAGAGATGATTTTGTCAAGGTTATTACAGTCGTAAGATAACAGATCCTTAGAAGTGACTTTTCTTGCTCAGATGTATAAATGTTACAGAATGATTGAGATTGGAAAGGACCTCTGAAGGTCATCTTGTCCAATCTCTTTTTGCAACAGGTAAAAATAGTTGTATTTACAGGAAACAGGTTCTTTCTGTGCTCTGATCTAAGATGCTATAAAAGTTTGTATATTGCTAGATTTATATTCAGGAGACAAAAAAATATTTTTTTAAATCTAACCACAGAACTTGGGTCTTCTGAGACTCAATTCAAAGTTCCTAATTAGCTCTTTTACCTATATATCCACTTTCTGCCTATTACGATGAAATAGAAATTGGCCATGAGGGAGAAGGCTGCTGAGAAAGAACAGAAAATACAAAGATACATGCTGAGATGCCAACTGACAACTAGGCAAAAGGTGAAAACACATCATCTAGAAGAAGGTAGGGAAGGGCAAAGAGCAACATGGGCCAGTGGTCATGCATGAAATGACACAGTGCCTGGAGGACCCTGGGGCTGACAAAACCCAGGTGCAGAGTATGGAGACTGGGACAAGTGGCTGCTTCTAGAAGGCGGCATTTTTGTATATGTAGCTCTTAAACATGTGTTGATTTGCACATATGCACTTAGCTACTGATCCATGACTTGGGATGTGCCATCAGACCTCTGCTGTTTATTTTCCCTTTCTGTTTGACAGCCTTTGTGTTTGCCTTTAAACAACTATTTTTGCTGCCCAGTGAGACAGAAGCAAACAGAGAAGGTTGTTAATAGGGTATCTGCACTACCATGGCAATCTCCTTGGGAGATAGCATGGAGGTTCAGCCAGCATGGCTTTGTCTCGCAGCCAAATCACTTTTCAAACAGCTTGTCCAGACCCAGAAGCTTTTCCAGCAGCCTGCGTGCTGCAGAAGGCCACACGGTTATTCTGCTCGAGAGCGGGAACCTACCGAGCCAGAACTCTGTCACTTCATTAAGTAAGAGTTTTTGAGGAAGCTGTGTGAATTAATCAGGGAGTCAGACAGCAACTTGACTAAATCACTGAGCAACAGTCCTACAGTAGCAATGAGTTATTGTGTCCCCTGCTCTAGGGGAAAAGGAACACATGTGTCAGGAGCTATGCTGACTGTATAAAATGACCTGGAAAAATTACCTGGGGATCTTTTGCAGAACAGGAAAAAAAAGCGTGTGTATCTCTCTTTCCCCAGAGAGCCATTGTCACAGACCAGTGCCTAGATGTTTATTTTCTCCTCAGCTGAAAATCCAAGGATAAACCCAGGATATTTCAATTGCTTCTATGCGTTATACAGAGAGCAACAGAATTAGGAAAAAAGGAAAATATTGCCTTTTAAAAATCGCTGCTCTGATAGAGAAATCTGATTTGCAACTGTGAAAAGTTCAAGCTGTTCTATTCTGCAAGCGGCAGGCTTGTGCTGCCAATGGAGATCGCACAAAGCCTGCCTGGAGTCTCTGGTGTGTAACTGGGCAAATAGAAAAATGGATGTACTCAAGCTTGAGTACTTAATGGTTATTAATGGAGAATCTACGGTACAGCATGTTGATTATTAATATACGTGGCATATTCTCGCATCGCACACGTGTAACAGCAGTTCACCCAACACCTAACATGCAGGAAGGCCACAGTTAGACATTTAGAAGTGTCATATTCACAAAGGCACCCAGGGAGGCCTTATAAAAGAGACATCAGCAGAAATAATTGGGAAATTTGAGTCAAAACCTTTAGAGCATTTGCCTAATTACTTACACTTTTGTAAATACAAGTATTCTTATTTTTAGGTACCTAAATACTTGTATACGTTTGGCTCAGGATAATTAGCACTGTGCAGACTACCCCAGAAGACAAAGTTGGGAGTGGGGAGGGGTGAAATAAGGACTATCACAATATAGGCCACATTCATGCAACACACATTCATTTTCACTTTCATGTAATGACCAAGCATCCCTACCTTTCACTTAGACTGAGGCTGCATCTGTCAGTGTTGTGAAGCACGAGATGCACTAACCCCCTCTATGGGGGTTAAAAACGGGAAAAGTTGTATGACCTGTAGTAAAATGAGAAGGCTCACTTTGCAAAATGTGGATATATACAAACTCTGATAAAAGTCAGGCATATTCTGATCTACCACTTTTAAGTATTTACAAGGAAGAAGCTGTTACAGGCCTTCTCCCTAAAATAAACAGCATATAGATTGCAATCCCCAACACAAACATCTAAATCTGCATTTGCTGAGAACAAAATACTCTGGGGGACAAAAAAATCTCTATTTTAAAAGATGCTCAAGAGTATTTTCTTCTGCATTGTTTCACAGAATCTCGGATTTATCTTCAATTATCACACAACTACCAGGGGCTCTAAGGGTGAATCATTGTCTCTATAAAACCTAAGAAATTTGAGAATACTGCAGCATTCTCTGTTCATCAGATATGGGGAGCTAGAGCTATAGCTTTAACTTACAAGAACTTCAGGGAGAACTGAAGCTTTATTTTTGTTTTGTTACTGATAGTGCCACATAAGCAACTCTAGAGGAGAACTTTCCAGTAATCTTCCTAAGAGAATTAGAAAGTTTATGAAAACTGTAACCTTATGCTTCTTTATCAGTGATACAACTGAGTATAGGGTTTTGGTTTTTTAAAAACCTTTGCACATCTGATATTTCCTCCTTGTTTGTCTGATCTGCAATATGTTCCTCACAACATATCTGACTATATTCCTGTGAAAGAGATGGTTTTAACCCTGTCTGGTAAATGGGGCACCGAGACACAATGACAGCTGCCTGTGTTTCATAGCAACTGCCCAGAATGCTTGATCCATTGAGAGTTAGAAAGAGAGCCTGTGACGGGGAGCAGGGCTGGCCTGTTCTCCTTCTTTCTAAAACTCCCAAGAGGGGTATAACCAAGGGCACTAGAGCCAGGCAGACAGCTGGGGGAACATGAAGTAATTCCAGTGACTATTTCTACATGAAATGGATCATTACTATTAGTTAGGCTAGTTTAATCTCTCTGGGTCTGGTTCAAGACCCTGGTCCACGACCCTGGTCCACAAAGTATCCAGCTGTGTTCCCAAGACAGTCTGTATTTCACATTGAAAGTAGCACGTTAGTTCATCAAGCTGAATTAGGTCCTACTACATTTTCTGGTGCATTAACTTCCTTTAAACCTTATTCTGTATTAGCTGACTCATTGCAGCATACAGCTTAAGCTAAAGGACATGGCTTGCGTAAATTTATAGTTAAAATAGCATTGTGATCTTCATTTGTGTGTGGTAACAGTTCTCTCCCTTAGCACAGGAGATAAACTGCTGCTTGAGGAATGTGGCAGCCTTTAACACTTATTTGCCTTTCTAGACTTCCAGCAAAATTTCAAGAAAGAAACAACAATCACCCATTACCAATCACTTTTTCCCACTGAAATCTCTTCCCTCAGAACATATCAAATGGGAAATAAAACCCCTCAACTCTCATTAGGGGGTTATTGTCTGTACTTGATGACGTAAAGAGGAAAATACAAACCCCTATTGCTAGGCTAAGAAAGTATTCCCTTCCTAAGTGTATAAATGTTAATCGGATAAAATAAAAGGTAGTGCTAATGGCTGATTTAAACCCAAAAGCCCAGAGACATTTACATTCAGTGCATTCACCCAAGTAAGCTTCTCTACTGAAGTAGGGTAAATGATACGAGTTTTCAGCAACAAACATGATGCCTAACATCAACTGGAGAAGTCAAGTACAAAAAGTGAGTCTAGCTTGCTTTCCTGATTTTTACTAATCCTTTAATTTTACCTAATGACACTTTTTGTTATTTAATTTATTATTCCTTTGAACGGTTGTGGTTTCTACAACAGAAATGTAACAACACACAGGTAGCTCTCTCCTTAGATTCAGTCTGACCTGAGTGGAAGTGAGAACACTTACTGACCTGTAACAGTACTGTAATAATCTTTATCATGCCATAATTTTTTCACATGGAAATCAAGGTTCATGTGTCAGTGCTGGCACTGCAATCATGCATTCTCAATACTGACCTCAAAGAATTTTCCAGCTATCTAGTATTAAATATGAATCATGAGCAAGGGTTTGCAGAGTATGTACCCAGTTTATTTTATCATTACCAGTCTCCTGATTAATTCCCCATCTCCCAGTGAGTAACATGCTTGCCTGGGTCAGGCAAGCAGGACAGTCAGAAGGCTGCAGCTGAGTTCAGACTTCTATTTTTGGCATACTACCTTGATAGTTGGTGTATTTCTTCATTACTGCTCTATATGTAACCTCCAAGTGATAAATGCATGAAATACCCCAAATAAGACATAATCTGAGTAATGAAAAACCATAGGTTTTCTTTGCAGTCAGTGATCAAAAACCATCTGATTTCCATTCCAGCTGGCATGCAGACAGCCCATGTCAGGTTTATCTGACAGTGCATCTGAGCTAAGTTCTTCCACATCATTTGCCATTGAGTATTTTAACCAAGAGAAGTGTATTGACAAGGGAATTTGTTAAGAGCTTTTCTTTACCTTGTCTATGCTATTGCCACATCTTCAGCTTCATTGAAAGCAACAGGCAGTACGGCAAAACCAAATAATATCAGTTACCTTTGTTTCCATGTGCTCTGAGCCAGGGCTTCCCAGGCGCTCCCGAAGGTAACACACAACTTGCAAAGAATTTGTGGAAGAACTGCAAAGGAAGTCCTTGTTTGAGACATTGCATTTAATTTAGGCATTGCATTGAAGATGAATTTTGTTATATATTGCTCCTAATCTGATTTCTCATGTTTAAGCATCCATTTGTGAACAAAATTGTCACTGTTCATTTCTGTTTAACATTTTTGGGAAAGTTTGAGCAAAGCACCCTCAGGTCTCTGATTTATGAAAGAGTGTAAAAAAATACATATTCCGGTGTTCCATTTCAATAAATGACTGCCTCTTACTATTTAGAAATGAGCATTACCATGACAGTGCTCTCCAGGATTACAAAGATAAAAATCCCTGTCCAATAGCATTAGTGAGATGGTAAGGCTGATGGATCCTGGGGTCAGGTTTTAAAGCTAAGGAGGAGTGCTTTCTGTGAATATTTATGAGAAGGAGGTAGATAGAATTGATATCGGAAAGGAATCCAGTAGTGTGCAAGCTATGTGAGTTCAAATGATACCTCCCAAGACATTTTCCCTTGCACAAACTATTCACCTTTTAACAAAAACTTACAACATTAGTAGCACCATACTGAAACATAGAAAACAAAAGAAAGTAACACAGGTGCTCAAATTTGTAACAGGGGAAAGAGAGAGTAGTTAGGCATAGACAGCAACAGCATAACCAAATCAGAAACTGCAGTTTTTGCATTACATTATAATTGTATCTGAAATTTGTTTCAGTCCTTGTATAATCCTCAGCCCCCATGGTGAACTACATGTTGAGAGCATAAGTCTAGGATTATCACTGCACAAATACTTTTGGCAGTCGCTCCATCTTGGAGGAAGTGGGCCCTGGCAGGGCCAATAGACTTTAAAATTATAACAGTGTGGTAGAAAATTTTAAAATGCAAAGCCACCATCAAACCTGGGCACAAGCTGCACCTTCAGTCACAGGTATTGCTTTAAATGGAACTCATGGCTTGGTCAAATCGGGTAAGATCAAACAGGACACTGAAAATATAAAAATCCAAAAGGTGATCTAGGAACTACCTATTTATTTCCTTGTATATTAGAAAGAACCATTTTTGCTCTTTTTTTTCCCAAGGTTCCCAGCTTAGTTTGCTAACTTATCAGTCCTATTGCTTCTTTCCTCGGTTATCATGAAGGAATTGCATCTTTGCAGCATGAAACCAGCCCAGCTTGTTCTTCCTCGCAGCACCTGTCAAGAGGAGTGCTTTGACTTTGCAGGAAAGAAAACGTATTTCTGAGATGCACCGCTGATATCCCTCAGCACACTGCAGCCCAGCCTGTACAGCCTGGGGAACTGTTATAGATCCTCCACAAAGCACCGACTCAAGGGATGGAGAACAACAGCTGTATTTCTATACAAAGCTGATACCGATAATCATGCCTATGCTGTGTGGAGGAGTTATATTATCCTTTCAGTTGACATAGGTACTCCAAATGCTTTTATATCATCTTTGAATACTGAGTTTGAATAACCTGGGTATAACCACCAGGAGATTTTTCTCTGAGAGATTAAATATGTAATATTTTATAACCCAGTTTAAACATGTCCTATGCAAAATTCAGGATTGGTTTTCAATATATAATTTTATTTCAATTTTTAAACAAGTTCTTGTGATGATTTTCATTTTATTATCTGTATCTATGGAATGATGAACAAATCAAAATACAAAAATCTACAGATAATTTGATATTTAGTCATTAATCTATTCTTGTAAAATGAAATTTTAACCAATCATAAATTTAGATGTAATCAGAACTATATCTGTCACTATATAATTAGATTGCTGAGTTGTCAAATAACAGAAATCCATTATCCTTACATAAACTTCTAGTTTCCAAGGCAATTTAGTCTCTAAGCTCTGAAGAGCTGGCAGTTAAATAAGTGTGGTTTTCTTTTAAGTTTAACGTAGAGAAAACTAAAATTCAAAATGAAGGACAAAAAGAGAATTATGGAACAGTAACAAAATGAAATTAAATCAAAGGATTTTTTTAAATAGAAACATAAATTCTGGACAAAAAAAAAAAACAAAAAAAGGAACATTTGGAAGAAACCTTGAATATTATTAGGAAACTCCACTGATGTAAGAGTCTTGATCCAATGCTTTTTATCATTAATGAATGGACTCCATTAATGGAGTCTCCAGATACTTTATTTCACTTTTTGCAAATCTAATCACAGCAAGGTTTAGAAATAATGCAAAAACAAGCTTACATGAAAAAGAAATTAAAATAATAACTAATTTGGGAGGAAGGGAAATGGATAACCCTCATTTGCTCTTAAAGGAAATCTATTCCATTGATCTAACTTTTAGAGACAGATAAAAATTAAAAATATATAGATTATAGATCTGCAAATGGAGGACTTACTTTGAGCTGCATCGATTTTCAATTTGTGGAATAGTTTGTGATTAAAAAAAAACCAAACACCCCCCCCCCAATTAAATTATGTATTACTTTAATTTATTGAGGTTTTTTGCTCCACCTTAAAAAGAAAAAAAAAACCCAAACAAAACAGAAAACAAATAAAAGTCCCAAAAAATAACAAAGGAAAAAGTGGTGTATCTTTGCAACACAGGTAAAGATTCAACTTTCCCATTTCTCATTCCTATGCAAAGGGAAATACCATCTACTACTGTTACTCTTCTGCTGTACTTTTCCAAGTTCTCCATCTTTAGAATTTGTATTCCCTCCACAACTTTCGTTTCCATCCCCCTTTTCTGTTCTCTAATCTCTTTTCTTGCTTTGAATCCGAATCTGGGATGCTTTGCAGAATGGTTGATTATTAGAGAATGCTATAAGAAATATGAAACAATTTTTTTGTGTGTGTACATGTAAACTCAGCTGACTATACAACAGTCTTAGAAAAACTATACAACAGTCTTAGAAAACTACAGCTTAGTGGGGTTCTTCCCTCAAACGTTGAGTACCAGTCATCCCGTGGTTCGAGAGCTTAAGAAGGCAAAAGTGTGCATAAAAAAAATTAGAGATGTGGTTCATTTGAAAAGTTTTGTCACGAAAATTTGTCTCTTCAATCCCGGATCTCCTTGATGTCACTATTTCTCAGCAACGAGCTTGTTCATCAATTATTATTATTATTATTTCCTCCAAAGTCTGTGTGGCAATCCCTTAGGACACCATGAAAACCAATTTTCACAATGGGTGACTGCTGTACAACTATTAGTCCAGAAGCTTTAAAAATAACATCAAACACTGTTGTGTACTGTCTAATTTCCTCCAGACCAACCTGCATCCCAGAAACCCGAGGGCCAGAAGCTCTTAGTTTGGTCATAGTCACTCCAACTGTACCTGTGGTTCTGGCACATGAATGACAACACTCATGAAAAAATTAGGCTATTTTCCCAGATACTCTGCAGCTGGGTATTTATAAACTGCACAGATGGGGGAGGGAGGAGAATTTTCCTGTTTTGTTTAAAAAGCTCTCTTCCTTGTCATTGAACTAGGAAAGGAGGAGGACAGATGGACTATGTTGTTAATCTTAATGGCATTCTCATATAGCTTTTTATTACCAGACCAAACCCTCCCTGTCATCCTACTTTGGTGGAGATTCTTTCCACTCCTCCACTAACAATATCAATGAACTGTTTATTGCCCCATGATACAACTTACTTTTTTGTTTTTACAACAGATTTTAAAAAATACTGTGTGCCTATAATCTAAAAGGAGGACACATCATCTGGTTCTGTAACAGCATATAATATCCCTATATTCTTCTCTCTCATCCCCTCATGCAGTCCACTGCCGTCTCCGCCTTTTGGACTGCAGATGCCTGTTAAAATGTTTCCTTAATTGCTTGCTGTTGGGAGGGGTTGGTGGTTTCGGGTTTTTTGAGGGGGGAAAGGCATGTATTACTTTGGCTCAGACTGCCACGCCACTGCTGAGCCCATTGCTTATTCTGTTCCTCCCATTCACAATTCAGATAGCTGAAACTCAAAAAAGATCTGGTGTAAGAGAATTGAAGTCAGGAGATGGCTGCGTTGTGCAGACACTGATGTGGGCACTGATGTGTAAATATCTGTGGGCCTGGCTGCTGCACATTTACCTTCTTCCCGCAAAATGAAGTAATTGGCAAGCAGGATTCCAGTAGGTTGTTATTTGGCCTGTAGTATCCTTCCCCTTCTGTGTCACGGGCTTTCAGACTAAGAATTATTCATGTGGCAAACATCTGGATTTACATAGCAGCCAGTGGAGCTAATTTGTTCTGGCACAGAGAAAGGACATGTGCAAAACAGAGCTAACAACCCTAAATCAGAACCTGGTGAGGGGCAGGCCAGTGCCACTACACTGTCCATCCAGCTGGAAAAGTAGAATTTAGGGAGAGGATTACAAAGAATTACAAAGATTTTAAAGGAAGGATTATATTGGCTGCTCAATGGCACATGGACGGTATCTCGCACCTTCACAGAGGCTTATGTCTAAAACCATAATAATCTGTGTTTTGTTGCTAGGACTCATTTATCAGGAATGCAATAAAATGAAGCAAAATAAACTCCAAAACAAAGGAGCAACATCTGATAGGGCTTACAGGAAAGTAAACAGGAAGCTTACAACGGTGCTAATGCATGCTATTAACACTTACATATGGTCCAGCGCTTGGCCTAGCAGAATGCGTCTGTCACCATCCAGAGGCAGGAACAACAAATTGTACTCAAGCCTGTGGGAAACCATAGTTATAATTCATCTAACACAAACAATGGATAGACCAAAGAAGCTTTTAATTTAGGAATAAAAGGGAGATGAAAATTGTAAGAGAAAACCTAAGAGATCTCAGATTCTGCTAGGCTGTCATATACTTTTGTATATTTATTTGCTCATTTAGATATACAGGGAAAAGATGAGAAAATAGCTTTTCCACTAAGGTATTCAGTAAGGAAGAAGGATGGATCTCTTTGCAAGCAGCTGCCACCGTCTCTTTCCCCGTGATACATACCAGGCCTAGGAGGAGATTCCTACAAACATCCTCAAACATACCTTGCAGTCCTCCTTTCAGGATATGAAACTGTTTTCTGGGTATTTGGTTTGCTCTTGGTCTCATTGGAGGAACCAGAGGTTGGCAAAAGGTGTTGTACAAAAGGTAGGAGTAACCAACACTTGCCCTTTGAAAGACACAATCTTATGAAGGCAAGTGAGCTAGCTGAAGGTACATGACTACAGGATCAGCTCTATTTGGCTTCTTAATGAATCCAATTTTTGTATGTACATATGAGATGAAACCATGATGATAACCATACTTCAAGTGGAGGAAGCATGTGAGTACATGCAGTTGTCATGAATCATCCATTTTAACTCTCTCTCAACCAACTCCTCCTCTGGTATTTCCAGTATCAGCAATGCTACTTTTCCAAATTTTCTCTGGGGGAAACATTTCAACTTCTCAGCAAAATGGTGATTTCTCCATGAATTACACTGATCTGAGTTGTGGGATGCTTGGCTAAGAAGATGTCAGGCTCTTTTTTTACTACTGTAATAGATGTGAAGGACAGAACAGCTGGAAAACAAGAATTACAGATATGAAGAAAGTGGGAGTGAGAAGTCAACACATCTTTTCCCATACCGGGTGTTGATTAGAGTGCCTGCTGAGGTTGGAGAAATAGCAGCCTTTTCTGGCTTTTATTATTTGAAGCTGGAAAAATTTGATAGCTAAAATGTAACAACATGTTCTGAATCATTTTCCTAGTTTCAGTAGTGTCTTTGGTTGACTTCAGCTCTAAAAACATTAATATAAAATGCTGAAAGGGATAATGAGACAGTGGTACTTCAATGTTTCTCTCATTGATGTCCCAGAATGGTTTATTGATTCTATTTAACTCCTAATTGGCTCACATTATTAAATTACCAGCATTCAGGCTAGAAATTAGTTTAAATGATCAATCAATGCAAAATAAGGTCAAGATTATTAGCGACAGACTGGATAGGCAGATAAATAGATCAATAGAAAGAAATAAAGATAGATCAATCAGAAGTTTAGACTAAATGGAAAAAGGAGATCGACCTTTTTTCTCGTTCTTAATTACATACCCGCTGGCTTTTTCTGTGGGGACTCAAAATCTTGATGTCTATTTCTACACTGCATAATTATAATTCTTAGATCTGACTGATCATGTCAAATCTTAAAGCAGAACAAATAGTGAAAACTAGGCACACTGAGATGTCGAGCCATCAAATTACATTAGTAAAGTCACAGCTTAATAGAATCCTCTACTAATTCCACCAAGTTCAGATATGGAGAACACTAAAATACTTAAAAAAAAAAAAAAGCTCCACATTAATTAACCAAATTTACAATAAATTTGTCTAGACTGGTGCATAACCTTAAGTTTGAATGGTTAGATTAGGCTGATTGTAAATTGACTGCACTTTTTTTCTAATATTTCCCAACCATTAATTATTGAAAGCACCAAACAGTCATAATTTAACTAATATCCTCAAATCAAGGATTTCTTTTCTTGCCTTTGCTCTGTCACACCACTGAATGGAACATGGTATAATATCTAGTAAACTTTTCTCTTTCACAAAGTGTGTCTGATCTTCTCTCAGCCACATCCAGAACATCTTATATTTTGGCCTCATTAGCCAAGAATAGGCTGGATTCTTCTTAATGATCCCTAGGGATCACTCAGATTTCTGCGCAAACTAGGACAAGCTATTTCACTTTTTTGTGCCTTGGGTTTCCCATCTGAAAATGAGGACGTTGGTTTTTGCACTCTTCTTTCACTTCTTTAAATGAATTGAGATGCTGATGAAGAATACTGTTTAATGTTAAAAAGAAGTTATTTTATTTTCTGTTTTCCGATGAAAATATCACCTCAAGTCTGGATGTTAAAACCCTGTTAATAACATTAAAAGGTATATGCCAGTTGTTGGTTTTAGGAAGACTCTTGATTGTACTGCTAACTACTCAAATTAAAATCAGTGCCTTGGGTTATGACTATATTATTTCTTGCAGAGTTTCCCAAAGCTCCCCTCCAAGGGATATCTGCGTACAGGGACACCTTTATGTCTCTCTGTATGCCTTCAGGTGCATCCACAGGTATAGCCCAAAGCATGGACAACCTTCTAGGTATAAGCCTATCTCCTTCTTTAGCAATCCTGCCTCCAAGAGCAGCTCCTGGACACTGTGCCAGCATTTGTGTCATTGGAAGGAGACAGGCAGCAGAAAAGGTTGTATTCACTAGTGGTCTTACCCTCCAGATACTGGGTGGATAAATAAGTGCAGTCGTGATGATCCAGAAGGATACTTTCTTGGTGTAGCTACTAGATGACTTATTCACTACACGATGAAGCCTGAGGAATATATAAGCAAGCCAGTTTCTTCCAGTAGCGGATGATTAGACTTTATGAGCCAGGAATTCCCATGTTTCTATAAAAACTGAGTCCTCATCTGCTCTCAATCCAATGTAAAACTTTTCCAATGTTTAATTACCAGTAAGATTTCTGAATATATTCTTTCCTCTCTTTTTTGTCTGTTTTGAAATTTGCTTTCCTTTTCCTTTTTTTCTACTGTATCCCACACTCCTTAGTCCCCCACTGCTATGCACTTGCCCACGGTAGCAGTTGCTATGTGTTAGAGCTGACTAAAACCACAGAGAAATGTATAGAAGGAAGAAGTTATTGAAGTCACTCCTGGAGAGTTTGCACAGCCATTTCATGCTTTCAGAAAGTTCCAAATAGTGTGGAAAAAAACAAGTGAAAAAAAGTAAGGAAGAATTTCAAATAATTCTTCCTGACAGTTAGTAAAAACACACATTTCCAAATATTTCTGCACTACATTTTCAGCTCCCATTTGCCCTCTAAGCCTCAAATGCTGACCTCTCTGACCAAAGTAGTTTCTCTTGTTTCTCTTCGACTTCAGTGGCTGTTGCAGTTATTTCACTTACTCTTCCAGACCGCATACTGCTTTGCATTTTAAGTCTGCAGAATTCTCCTACCTACAAAAAAAAAATAAAAATCAATGCGTATCTGCCTTATGGCAGATAAGGGCAGCACTGGATCCTTCAACAGTCTTCTGATGATGTGTATTTTTGTAGGTGTCTAGTCTACAAGTCTGAATGCGGCAGAACAGATGAGATGTCTTTCTCTAGACAGACTCCTCATCAGCTTTTTCAAACTCCCACTGGAAAGTCACTGTTTGTTCTCTCCTCACCACCCACTCAGGCTTGCTGCGCCTCAGCAGCTGCCGTAAAATTCTCCCCTTGATGCTAATGCACAACTCACATCTGCATTAATCAGGGTATATACACGTAGAAAGCGCGAGGGGGCAAATATACCCTCTTGTGAATTTGGAGGCTCCAAAAGCATCTAAAAATATGTATTATCCTTTCCTTGAATGTACTATTAAAAATAAAATAAAGCACCTCAAACAGATGCAGTGCAAGGTACTCAGACATCTGAACTAAGGTGAGTTTATTTTTTCCTTGTTTATCTGGTGGGGTTCATGTCTACCTAAAACAAACCAACAATAACAACTGCAAGGTACTCTGGAGAATATTGCTGCCCTGCCATACTAAACTAAGATGTGAAATATTTTATACAATCCTGACATTGAAAATTTGCTCAAATTGTCATAAATCATGCTTGTCTCATACATTTACATTAGCTGCTGAATACTGAACTGACTCCACAACATATCTAAGGAAATTATAAACCAAGTAAGGAGAAAAAAAGAAAATAAAAATAATTTACTTCAATAAATTGCAATTACATACTACAGGGGTTACAAGAAAAAATGACAAAGAAATGATGGCACATCTTTTCTTAATTTTGAGACAAAGCTATCAGTAGGGGAAATAAAATAAAATAATTTTGCATTAAAAAAAAATATTAGACTGAGAAAATTAGAGCAATAGAGCCCGTGTTACAGGGCAGATGAGCTTATCCTGTTTTAAAGAGATAGTAATATTACCAGTAGCAGATATACAGGTGTCCAAATATCTTTCTCACAGACATTTACTCAGTGATTTGAGATTTGACAGAAAAGAAATTCTAATTTACCACACTCAAAGATATGCAGTGGTTTTTTCCCAGGGTACCCAGGGAGCATGAACCCAGGTCTTCTCCACTCTGTGCATCTCTTGTGTTTTACCACGCCAGCCCAATCCTAGCCAATGCTATTATTATAATAAGCAACACAGTAGAAACGCAAGTTCACAACACCTAGTTATGTCAGTTAGTCTCTAAAACAAAAAGGAAGAGGGGAGAAAAAAAAGAAGAAAATTTAAGCAGAAATCTGAGAAATTTGTTCTGGGAAGCAACTGACAGTTTTGTTTACTGAAGTTTAGAAAGGACAAAAGATGAGACTTGGAAGCAAAAGGGAATTCAATTCATCACATAAGGCAAATGACCTACTGTGATAAAGTTATATCTGTCATCTTTTAGGTGGCTTCTTGCACGTAAATACAGGAGTCGTGCACATGATGATCTTCATCACTGTTCTGAGGACACTGATAGATTATAGAACTGACAAGGTCTTTCTAGGACTTAGACATGTTTGAAGTATTTCTCCTCTATCTGTGAATAAATCAGAGGAAAATTTCCAGTGGAAGGCAGGTGTGCCCTTCCTGAGTCCCTTTTGTGCTGCTCTCTGCATACAGGTGATTTGTAGTCTGCTCACCAGCTTGATTGAAACATGAGACAATTCCAGATATGGGCTAAAACAAATGCTTGCCGTGTGGATATTTTCAATAGTGAACAATTTCCTTCCATGTAGCTTAAGGGATATAAAGTCTTAAAGAAAAAAGATCTTAAAGTAGAATAACCTAAAGGTCACCATGCTTAACAGGCAAATTATGTTTTCAATATGTTTGGAATTTTTTATGTGTTTAATTTACTATACAGTTTTAACTTCTTTTCAGACTTTGCCTCTAGGAATAGTTTATCACTGTAAATGTTCCCCAATCATAAAAAAAGTTACGGGAGACATTAACATCATGTCTGCACCCACCATTAAGAATATTAATGGAATGATTAATATCCAGAAATGAATAACAAATAAAACTTGTACCAGCCTGAAGCCAGATATTCTAAGAAAGATGGAATGTTGCACAAAGAATGATTGTAATTTAAAAAGAAGCAGCAATGAGTGTCTGGGTGGAGGGAGGGGAGGAAATAAAAGAAACCTAACAGTTCTGAAGATTATTAAAAACAATCATTTTATATGGCAGATGATAATGTAGTACATATGACTTAGCTGGGTGTTGGAAAAATGTTGAAAAAGCAGTAAACAAGTGAATGAAACAACGGAGTTAATGGATATGAAAATAGACACATAAACAAGTAGACTTGCTGTTCTTTTCCAGACAGAGTCCTAAATACATAATAACATTTTACACCAAGGATCTTTACAAGAATTAAGGAAAATCCCATTTAGGCAGCAGACATGGAGCGAAGCTGAGACACATGGCTCTTGATCTAAGCAGCAATTTGCCTATGGTCATGCTGGGAGCCAATGAAAAATGCAGAACAAATACACAGGTCTGTGAATTCCTTTTCGAACCACTAGACCCTTCCTACTTGGGAATGGTCCCAAACCTATTGACTTTTACCAGCTTTAAACCAATACCTTTTGGCAACCCCCTCAGCTCTTTCTGCTCTACTTTCCATCCTCATAATCTTAGCTGAAGAATTTCTCAACCAGATCCTTCATTTTTAAGCGTTCACAGTTTCTCATCATCTTCTGCCTTTCCTTAATTTGGTTTACACCAATCCATACTGGTGTTCCAATTATAAGATTGTCTTCCTCAGTTTGTATTTGCCTTTTTGATCCAATAGATCAAACCCCCTTTAATATGACACATTTTTCCTCATATTCTACACTTTCTAACACATACCAATTTTCCCCTCTATCATCTTCTCAGAAATCTTTTCCTCAAAGCACCTCCTTCTTTTGCCTTCTTTTTCTCTTGAAAATACAACCTTAATCATTTGAACAAAAAGACAACGTCTCTTTCTTAATTGAATGTATACAGTGGGAAGAATACCACTGCATTCAGTTTAAATTACCTTCTCTGTGTTCTTCTGTAGGAATAACATTCTAGAGCTTTGAAGGGAAACCCAGCATTGTTAAAAGCAAATGTTCACTGTGCTTGAGAGGCAGCTAAGGCCCTAAGGAACTCTTGGAAGATCCAGACACAGTATGGTCTACTGCTTTTAATGGAGTATGACAATATATTCAGGAGATGATATGTTAAGATTGGTTTGGCAGGTCAGAGAACATTTGCTGCCATGCTGGGCAAATCTAAAAACCATTATGTTATTTCCTATTACACAACATGGTAAAGATAGCTTGATAAACTAGAAAAATTAACTTTCGTTTCTTGTCCCTCAGGTTTTTGTTGTGTCTTTTTCTTATTTCTCAGTAATTGATGGAGAGACAAAAAGAAATATTTTTGATAGTGATACATGAAGAAACTTGGAAAGAAAACACAATGTACTAACACTCCATGGAATGGATGGAGATGAAATGAGAACAATCCTTGGAGCAACCAGTACAGAGAAGCTCACATGCATCATTTCCATCAATACTGCAATATGCTTTCCGTTGTTCTCAGCTGTTTAAAGATATGCTCTTGTCACCTCTTCTACTTGTTTTCAGCTCTGCAGGTATTTACATCCTTAGATTTTGAAGCAAACAAAATAAAGCTCTAAACTTCCATTTGACATAACTTGACAAAAGCTTCCTAATTGTCTGTGAAGAAATCTCTTTCTAAAAGGAAACACTTTACGTGTACTAGTCCTGACCTCCCTCTACCCCAGCAATGTAGTAAGAGATCCATCTCAATATGAAATTTAAGAAATCTTTAGAGAGCAGGGTCCCTGTGTTTACTACTTTCAGTAGCAAACATCATGACTCCTGCTTGTTCAGGAGCTTGTGTCTGGGGGTACAGGCCAAAAGCAGGGAGGGATCCAGGCAGCTAAGTTAGAAGCTTTCTACCTTTTACTTCTAACAACAACAACAAAAGGCATTTTGGTGTAAAGGTACGTGCTTATACAACTGAAGGCAAAAATCTCAGATCTCAGATGTGAATTTATCTTTGCCTTTGTTAAATGGGTGTCTTAGACATATTCTATTGGGGAAATTAAAAAATTAATGCTGAGAACAGTTCAAAACTTCTAAGCACTGTAGACATGGATTTAACCCTTAGCTTTGCAGAGCATGAAAATAATATTACTGTTTTAAATTATATAACTTAATTAACAAACTTGCACCAGCCACTGAAATGTTATATGTCAAGTAGCTGTGTAGTGTCACAGGTATTGTATCTTCTGACAAGGACACAGCACCACATGTAGGTACCTTAATTCATATGACCTTCCCTCAGCAGAAAAATACTCTGTATGCAAAAATATATTTTCACGGCACTTAGGAACCTGTTCACTCACAAGTTTAAACAAATAGCTACTAGCAGAAATCTTTGCAAAATCTTTTCACAGATAAATCAGACTACAACTTATTAGAAACCCTTCTCTGAAATCAGGCCATGAAAATATTAACAAAGCAGTAAACCACAGTATTTCTCTGCTTTTTAAATGAATGTCAGACTTGTTGCAATACTGAATTCACTAGAGCCAATAAAAAAAAAAAAGCACAAAATAGGTGATCCCATCCAAGTTAGTCTTCTAGAATTCTTTACAGAATAGAAAAAAAAAAAAATGTTAACATGTCTGTATTACCCAAGGACAGAGTTCATAATGCTCTTCCTAATACAAAAAAACAGCTGAGTTTTGTTTGTAAAAAGAAATGTCAAAAGAGACATCTACCACTCACAGGGAGCTAGAGGAAATGTGAGACTCATCACTGGTGGTGACACATTGGCTTTATAAAGAAATTCATCTATTTATTTGCACACTGAAAAAGACTTTTAAGTTGACAGATCGGATTCCTTTGCATTTTCAAGACCCTGAGCTAATCCTCTCATGAGAAGTGAAAAAGGAATTAGCATCAAAGCAACTTTCTGGAATAAGTAGGGTGAGTTTTTTTTTTTTTCCTTGACAGATTTTGATTTATTACAATGCTCTGTAATGCAGGGCTCTTTAGTAAGCCAGAGATTTTTCTCACTTGGCAAATTACAGCTAAACCAGATTTGTAGGCATACTTTATTTATTGTTATGCTTACTTTCTATACTACATTTTGTACTGATAAGGCAAGGAGCACTGAAGATTGTATGGATTAAAACTACATGTACAGTACTATCAGTTCTGTAATAATGGTAAAATCACAAAAATATAGGCCTTTGTCTTTGTGATTAGTCTCTTGAGACTCTTAATAAATACAGAATCTCAAGTGACTACAAGGAATGGAGTAAGGGTAAATCTATGGTGTGCTATTAGCATTGTCTTAGTGGATAACATGCAGAAGAAATTACCATTGTGTGAAATATGATAAGGAATATTGTAAAGAAAGAATATGGAAGAAAGGTAAAAAAATTACAGAACTCAGATTCTACCTTCAGAAAGAAAGCTCTGCCACTTCCCTATAGATAGCAGAACTGCCCAAAAAGAAGTTGCAATAGGTAGGATACGGAAGGATTTGTGTTACTGCTAAAAAAGTAGATTGATGGGTTTTGGCTCTCCATCCTAGTAATTAGTGAAATACTATGAAATGGTCTGACAGAATTTTTAATTTTATATATATTTTTAATCTTAACTTCTTTCCTGACCTATTGTTTACATCTCTCAAATTTTCCAATTATATTAATTAAGCTTGTCAGAAGCTCCTTTTAAACTGGTGTGGTTTTGCTTCCAAAGTAGACATTTCAGTGTTTTGCCTTTCAGTATTTTCTTTCTGCCTTATAGAAAGGATTACAAACAATTTCCATAGTACCTGGAAAACATCCAGGTACTATGTGACCTCTTTTCATAGCTGATCATGATAGAAATATTAGAGCAAAACTGAATGGCCTGACTAAAAAAGTCCCATTTCTGATATGCTAAGCCAAAAGTACCCTCAGCCAGATTCAGAACTGAATCTCAAGTGCAGTGGAATAAAGAATACCTACTTCTGTCTTTGAGAAGAAAAAGGGAGGAGGAAAACACTTATGCTTTGTGCTCAAGACATACAGAGGCTGCATTGTGAATGTCCAAGCAGGACAAGAATCCAGCTGGACCCCTCCTCAGTTGACAGCTGGTACCAGCAATTTTCACCAACTCCAGATTAACAGAACCAGTGGTTCAGCTAAGGTTAGTTGCTGTGAAATAGTCCAACAGGATTTTTTCAGTTTATTTATTTTTTAATTTTACTTTCTTTCCTGACCTATATTTTTGCATCATTCACATTTTGCACTGATGTTAATTAAGCTTGTCATCAGCTCATATTCATGACACATCTTCACAGACAAGTTATCCAAAGTTAATTTTTAGCATAATATTCATGCGTTCATAATTCAATATTCACATGTTTCAACATAGTTTTAAGGAAGGTATATGCAGCAAGAGAATTAAGTCTGAATATCCAGATGTAGGTAAAAGAAGGACATCACTCTGTGGTTATGAATAGACTCACCTGTAATTGTTTCCGGAACAAGTCAGTGTTAAGATTTTGTTTGTGCTTGTGCGGTTTATGAAGTCCATGGAAAATTTACTGTCTCCAATAAGCTTTAGATGAGGTACGTAAAGACAGAATATGGCATCCTATGCTCACAAATGTCAATGGTAATCCCTCTGTGACCAAATTGTCGGAGCCCAATGACATCTAACAGTAATTTCAAAGGACACAAACAGTGTTAATCTGGAGACTACTGGAGAGGTTAGAAAGTCATGTTTCTAAAACTCACTCTCTCCAATGAGAAAATTAGAGTTTACCTTAATACCATTCAGTAGGAATTTACTCCACAACTGGCAGTGCAGTCAGCATGTTTACATGTGTAAACTTTTCAAGGAAGATGTGAACTTCACCTGCTTGAGTTGGATTAAACCAGTCAGGGGCTGTAGCTACTAGAAGGGGCTCAAAAAATTTCACTGTGAATATATGGAGACACTTGGTAGTCAGTCTCAAGACACCATCCAGAAGCTGCATAACATTTAGTTCAGAAGTCATTGTAAGAAAAAGAAGAGAAGGGGCCTGGCTAAACTTATTTTCTTGGTTTAGTTCAGGGTATTAGACTATCGCTTTTGGATAAAAATATTGTTATAGTTCTACTTTTGTACTGAGCTTTGAGGCATTCAGGCATAGGTACTCTCAGTTGAAGTGAATTACCACTTTAATAAAAAATCATGGTACACAGTGTTGAGAGCCAGATTATGAGATGTAAGTGGCTTAACTTTGCTCTTTTCTGGTTTCAGAAGTATGAACAAGGGTCCTGGTTAGCTGTAAATGTAACTTCCCCCTCCCCACCATGGAACTAAGTTTTATATCTGCCCAGTGCAAGTCAAGCCCAGGTGCCCCAAATAATTTATCTTTGTACTGGCTCTTAACTCTCCAGAGATTTCAGCAAAAAAAGATAAACCACTAAAAAGAAAACCAAAAAGAAGTTTGAGATAGCATCAAATATGGCAGCAGCATTTATATTTGAAACTGATCTGATAAGAGGAAAAAAGGGAAACACCTGTAGTAGCTGAATTAAAGCTCTGAGGAGTTAAGAAAATTAGAACAGAAAGAAGATGGCAGTATTAAAGCTGAACCCAAAACTGAGAGAAAAATATCTAATCTGCAACACAGTCTGCTTTTTAGAACTTAGAAAACTTTTAATGCCTTGGTTGGATAAGGTGCAGTAATGACAGTACCATTTTCTGTTGTGCCCTTGAATTGATTTTTTTTTTTTTTAAATAGCATCCTTCATCCTCCATCTGAACTAAGTAAGAAAATAAATGAACCAAGAAACATGGACTATTTCAGAAACAAGAGTCCTTCTTGTGCTTGCTTGACATAACATAAGTGAGACAGGATAATGATCAATTCACGTTGAATATTTGAGAAATTTACTATGCAGCAAGAGCAATGTAAAGAAGCAGGAGGTGGGAGGCAGAAAGGAAAGGAGAAAAGTTATGTGGTCAGAATATGTAAAAGTGAAGGACAAACTGAGTATATATTCAACTTCAATTTTGTATCTTCCATTCAAATCAAGGAAAACACTTAAGGACAAACACTACCTTCTTGCCAAAACATGGATTTTAAGCCTTTGGAAGATTGACTTTGAGAACTCAAATCTATAATCTAGAAGTCTCTGAAGATACTCCTCTTTTACATCTTTTGTTATTTTTTATAATTTATTCGTAGCTTGTTGAGGAATCAAATATTTGAGAGAAACTTTACCTGGAGAACCCATTGCATCCACTTGTAAGGGAAGTTTTGTTCTCAAGGCTCATAAGCTCCATTCCTTCATGAGTTCTGATGACTTCATCCAGGAAGTACAGATGTTGTGAAATGGTAAGCACTGTAGTCAAAAGCTGATTGTAGATCTCATACTGGGTATTAAATAAATATATAACAACAAAAAAATTAAAGCGTGCGTTTGACTCTACAGGATCAAGGGCTTTCATGAAGCCAAGAACAGAAGGGGTTGTGTATTAGAACTAGTATAAAGGCTAAGTTGAAGCATGCTGAACTAGATAGGTTGTTTTCAGGGACTGAACCAACGCCGCTAGATGTAAACACAGGAACCAGTATGATCTTAAAAACTAAAATGTGAAAAATTTCCTCTTCCCACTGGACAGGCCATAGAATCATAGAATGGTTTGGGTTGGAGGGAACCTTTAAAGATCATCTAGTCCAACACCTTTGCCATGGGTAGGGACACTTTTCACTAGATCAGGTTGCTCAAAGCCCCATCCAACCTGACCAGCCCCAACATCCCTGGGCAACCCGTTCCAGTGTCTCACCAACCACATTGTAAAAATGTCCTTATGTCCGATCTAAATCTACCCTCTTTCAGTTCAAAACAGTTGCCCCTTGTCCTGTCACTACAGGCCTTCGTAAAAAGTCCGTCCTGCAGATCTGGCAGAAAGTGCATACTGCAAAGTAAATGAGGAGGCAAGAGAGAGGTGAACAACACACAGAAGAGATAGGAAGAACAAGGTATTCAGGGAGAAAAGAGGTTTGGATTTAAAGCTGATTTTTTGACAA
>VFFE01007079.1:3217-124677 GCA_008921705.1 Burhinus oedicnemus | reverse complement strand
CTAGTGGTGTGATTCAATGCCTCTTAAAATCAGTAGAATGAGCCAGACTCTAAAAAAAAAAATGTTAAAACTGGTTTTTTTGTGATGTTTTGGCAAAAAAAAAAAAAGAAATAATAACAACAGGAACGAAGCAGATTTTGGAGTATTATTATGACAAGCCAGTCAAATTACAAGGTAGTATCGACTTTGAGTCATTGTCTCCTAGAACTCACCTCACATATACAGTGGCGTGTAAACAGGGTTGAACATATTGAAGGTTTATTTGTGATTTAAAGCAGTTCTTCTCCCTGTGTACCAAGAAGAAAAATTAACAAAGGCTTTACAGATTTCCCAAGAAAACAAGCCATTGTTCTTATGCCTCCATCCTAAAATATTGCAGTTCTGGCGGAGGTTTTAATGAGACTTTTTTAGCATATTAAATGTTATAAGATATAACTTTAAAAAGCCATTTCACAATGAAATGAGTTCTGTTTATTTTTTTCTCCTAAAAAAAGGATGCCCAGACTATCACATTTCCAAATCAGTGTTTCCCAGGAGAAAAACATGTAGCCAGAAAATTTCTCAAAATCTCAACTATAACGCACCCTTTAAAAATAATATTTAACAAGCTTTCAGGTTTTGCTCTCAAATGAGATATTTTAGCTTTTTCAGAAACAAAAAAAAAATATTTGAAAATTACATATTCTCCATCTATTTATTTTTTTAGCTTATTTATGGATCTAATCTTCAGATTAACTGAAGACGTCTGTCAACAAGTAAAGATTTCTGTCAACACAGAGGACAAAGTCTGTGCTACCTGCGTCACCTGCTTCTTACCTGCAACCTGGGGCACCTCAGTCATTTTAGCCATCAACAGAGTAACAGGAGGAGCAGGGTAAGTTCACCACCCCTGGAAGTAGCCACAATAAAATCTTCGCATACAGGTAAGTGCTCTAGATTCCATCTGTTTTTAATTTTGCTTGTAAGTATAAATAGGCACTTAATATTATTATTATTAATCTTAATGTCTTTTAAAATCAAACATGACATTTACTGTGAGTATACGCTAATAGTTCTATCACTTTCTTTTCCTGGGTAACGCATGTATTCACACCTGTCACAAAAAGAAGCAATTTACCATGCAGCAATAGAAACTTTATGAGCAGTGGAGTCTCAACAGAGAAAAGAAGCTCTTTTTTTTTGCTTTTGCAATTGTTTCTGAAAAGTAACAAGTGCAAATTCCCCTATTGTGTTTCCATGCTAGCACATACCCTTTTGCTTCTCTGTGGCTTTTACATAAGCGACACTCCTCTTCAACGCGGAGCGCTGTTCACAGTGCACGAAGAAAACGCTTATCCAGGGCACTAGTCCGCAAGATGACCCTATGGCACGTTCTGGAAACCAAGTCAAAGAGGGATACATTAGAAAAACGATAGGAGGCAGCAATGCAGCCTTAGCAGGCAGTTCCTACTCCTGCTACTCTCTGCTTTGCTCCTCTATGATTTTTATTGCTCTTAAATTCTGTCTTTGTTGATTCCTTGTTGTATGCTGGTACAGACTTACTGCCTGGAACAGCTGTGAGACTGCACGCAGGAAGAGCTCCACGCAGACTGTTTTTTCAGGTGAGGGTGAAACCTCTTCAAGACAATGCCTTTGAATGCCTGGCTCTACCGAAATTCTTATTAGGAGTCCACCAAGCTTCTCACTAGAGCTAGGACTTTAACCATGAGTCTCTAAAGCGCTATACTTGATAGACAAATGATGTAACAGATCTCCTGCAGAGATTTCTGCTCTTGTTTCATGCTCAGTTTAAGTTTGTTCATACACAATATCATTGCTGAAAGGGGGTCCTGCAACTCCTGCATTATCTGTACATTGTTGCCCTTTAGAGAACTGGTTCAGGCATGCATGCAGCGGAACGATAAACCAGGCTGAGGAAGTGCCCCAGCTGAAAAGTGACCCGAGAGAGGAGGGGAGTTTCGTCGAGGGAGGTCTCTGCTTCTGCCAGTGGAGGGAAGGGATTAGTCTGGAGCGGGAAATAAGTGGCACCACAACAGCAGGTTTTAAGACTGGAGTGTAGTTTCCTACCTCAAGTTGTTCTACATGATCCAACAGGTCCCTTCTCTTCTGTTTCTGTCTGTAGAAATTACAATTAAGAAAACGTGTACAGAAATAATCAACTCGTGAGCTTGTATTTCTCAGCAACTCACTGTTCTCAGAGCTTTTCATTCTTTTGAATCTCTTCCTGATGAGACACAATGCTAGAGCATGCAGCAAAATAAACTATTTTTGTATCTTGCAAAAATGTACGAGCTAAAACTAGGACCATGTAAAGGTCTTAGAAAAATCCTCCGAGGCACCAAAAAATGTTCTGAGCAGTCTGACACTAAGGTCATGCACCCAGCATGCTGGAAGATGTCGGTTCTGGTCTCTCTTCTAAATTAGGCAAAGCACGATGCTGGACCTGTGCTTCCCACAAGTCAGGTAAGTGCCATAACCCTGTGCTCCTGCTGCCTGGCGGAAAGATGGGCCCTGCTGGGTTTTTTCAGTGTTCTCCACTAGGGAACTTTTGATGAAACTAATATATTGCCACAAAAGCTTTTCAGTTTAAATGGATCTTTGCTTTCTGATGAAAAGCCGCTCAGTCAGGAAAAAAAAGAAATACCACCTTGTTCTGAAAAAAAGGAGATGCTGTTTATTGCTCAGGCTTGACAAAGCATGGCTTGTATGGAGGGTGGAAAAAATGAACACCCAGAGTGTTTTCATATTTCACGGGGAAAGAGAAGTTTACTCCCCCCAGCAGCAGCATCCTCTGCTCCATTTTGGCTGGAGCCAAGGGGGAAAAAAAAAAAAAAAAAAAAGGAAAAAGCAAATGGAGAAGACAGACAAGAGAAGAACTCTTCTTATTCTGGTTTTGAAGCAAATACAGGAAACTTGGGAGGGACCAGCTCACCAGGAAGAAAGATTTCCACCCACACTGCTCCACACAGGTCAGCTGAGTGAGCGCACAGCGTAGCCTGTGTGACGCATAATACCGCAGCCTCTCAACAGCCAGGGCTGGTGCTGGAAAAGAGGAAGGCATCGAAGAAGAACTGCAAAGTGCGTGGGGAAGGTGGATGACACTCAGGGCTGCTCTCTGCTGACAGAGGTTCTATCACAGCCACTCCACCTGCCCCTAGCAGGAGTCACAGGCAATACGCTTGCACAGGGAGTAGTGATGCTGTTGCAGTAAGGCCTCGGAGGATTTGCGTCTTGCCGCTGTTAACTTTGCCATGATGTTGGTAACCATTTCGGCTAATGCCTCCTCCAGCAGTATTTCATAAGGCCCTTGGAAAGGATACCCTCTGTAGGCTCTGGGGTTCTTGTAAGTCCATGGTGCAATCTAGCCCATGGGTGTTTTTCCTGAATGGCTAAATCAATGATATCATCACATTTACCATTCTGAGGAAGTGTTCCGTGTTTTCCTGAGGCTCTGAGATTAAGTATCTTGATAGCTAAACGTTATCTGCAGTCTGACTGCTATTTCTGAAGGAGTGCCAGACAGTGAGGGATCACATGGCTTAACTTCTGAGGATTAGTTAAAGAAAAAAAGAATAACACAAGTGGAAGTAGTAGCAGGAACTATGTTATTACATGGCATTTGGAAATGACCCTTCTAATCAACAGTCTGACTAATGCATGAGTCATTATTCATATTAAAAATAATTGCTTAAAAAAAACAAAGCAAAACCCAAGTTCTGTGGAATATTAGTAACATATGTATACAAGTTTTCTGTACGAAGTAGAAATCACTTATGTTCTTAAGCCTTATAAATTACTGCTTTTGACCAAAAAGCAGACACAATACGTTACGTGACTGTATACTTCAACGATCATTTTATAGCTTGTGCCCAAATTTAGATCTTGTATATAGATTTACTTTTCTACTAATGCATCCTAATATCACAACCAGTTCCTCAGAAAAGACAGCTTGGAGACTTCTGAGAACAGCCAGCTGAATTAAATCTTAACAGTTCTAACCTCAAAGCTTAATTGATTACAGTGAAGATTAAAGCAGACATTTTTCAACTCCAAGATTTATTGGTTACTGTACCAAAGATAGGTTTCTATCACACTAAGGTCAATAAAGACTTTCTACACTTGCAAACAGCAAGGAAATACAATATAATTGCACTTCAGAGTTAGATGAATATCAGCAAAGAAAGAACTGTGAATCTAGCAGAAAATATGTTATAGGTTCAAAAACTGAACAATGAATTGAAAGCACTACAGAAAAATGATTCTAGATTTATAAATTTCTTCAGATTTAGAGCAAGCATTATGCGCACAGATGGGTGAGAAATAACAGAATTTAAATTACTTTCTTGTTCAGTTACTGCTTAAAATAGCATCCATTTAAATATTGAAGAGTATAATAATTTGGCACATTATAAATAATTATGATGACTTTTAGAAAACAGAGAAATGTTCAGAAGCTTTATGCTACCTGAACCTTACTACAATGCTTTTGCAACCAAGAAGTAACGTTAAACAGCTGAGAAAATTCTTTCAGGAAAAACCTACCTGAAAGCAGTTTTGCAGAAGCAGATTATTAAATTATTTCTTTGCCAGTCTCTCAGATGTTCACAGTGTCTTTCTCTGCTTCTTGGGTCCTTGCAGCAAGTGACTGCAAAAAATGTCTGTGTAAAATTTAAGAATTATTGGCTGTGTTATGAATACATCAGTGTGCACGTGTGAAAAACATTGCCAACAGGGTCAATTTGGATTTTTATCAGCACAGGAACAGCAGAGGATAAAAAAAACCCCTTAAGTGCCCATCTGACTGAAAACACATGAGGATGACAAGATGGATGAAATTTAAAGATGTCAGATTGTCTGAAATCACACCAAAAAAAGAAAAAAAAAAAAAGGACAAAAACAATCTGTAGAAGATAGTCTTTTAAAGCAGAGGCAAGTTGAAAAACTGATACAATCTCAGAGAAAAGACCCCAGAATATGACAGTGGTTTCAGAAAAAAGCAGCTATGGCTACAGGCATGGGTGGAAATCCCTGATCCAAAATAGTCCCACTCGGGACAGGAATATTCCGATGAGAAAACAGGCTCTGAAAATCATATGCAAGTCTGTTTATAGTGTTTCATCCATCTTCCTAGTTCTCTTGAGCTAATTAATGCAAAGAACAGTCTATTTTTTTCCTTTTTTTTTTTTTTTTTCTTTTTTCCGACATCTGCGTTATTTCAATTGCTAGGTGGCCTGTAAGAGACAAACTGTTAGCACCCAAGGAAGGATCCAGCCTGTGGGACCAAAAGTCATCTGAGGAGCCTGTACCAGGTCAGAAGTCTATGCCAAAAGTGTGCAGGAGGAGCCGTAAGAGATGGAAGAGTCTCACACAGGGAAAAATCTGAGTCAAAGAGGTCTAGTGGGCTGAGGCCTAAAAACTGCACATTGTTAAGTGTTCAGCTTACCTTCAACATCTCGTTGCAATATTAGAGATCGTGACACAATTATGTCAAGTCCAAGAATGACAGCACTAAGACTAACGTTTCTGGTCCGAGCTATTGGTTGTTCACCGAAGTAAGCAGAATGACTTTGATTTACATCAGGTCATCGCCTGGTTTGGACAGGTGTGAGAACATAGGTGTCGTTGTAGAAAGGAATATGGAAACATTATTCTGCTCAGAGAAATCTGGAGTTTACCATGGGATTACATGTTTGTTGGCCTCCTCAGTGCTGCTCCGCATGTAGGAGAAGAATTACCTGTTAACTTTGAGACATTACTGCTCCCACAAGCCAAATACAGTGTGACAAATCCTTCAGGTGTCACAGTAAATGGTGAGATTAGGTGCAACTACTACACAGACTTTTTGTCTGAGGTCACCACTGGCAGCTATTTTTACATTTGTGACAGATTTAAATTCCAACGCATGATATTTAATGGTAAATTCTTAAAATCCATGTATCTTTTTCACCTGTACTTTGGTTTGGGGTTTTTTTTGGTTTGTTTTGGGTTGTTTTTTGTTTTTTTTTTTTTTTTTTTAAAGACACTTGTTTGGGGTGTGTGAAATCTCCTTTTACCATTCTCCCACTAAAGATAGTGCTTAGCTATTGTCTACCTGTAGTACAAAAACAAAAGCTAGCAACTCTGATTACAATTCTTATAGCCCCAGAATTCCCATAAAACAAATCCAGTCCCTGTCCGAAGGCATTATAAGTTGAGTGAATGATAACAACAATCTAAATATAAACCAAGGCTTCCATAATAATTGCTAATGTTTTCTAAATTAGATTTACAGAAGCATACACTTCTTTGTAGGTAGTTTTGAACTGAACTCTCTCATAGGAGTGTGTCCACCAGGAAACTGAACAGCTCAGATGATGTGAATGATTCAGATGCATCATCAGGAACAGCAAGATCCCAATGCATTTAGTCATATTTCATTGCCTCCTACATAATTAATTTAATTTATTTGCTGTACTCTCAATCCACTTCTCTGTTAATATCAAAAGAACTGAGGCTTGAAAATCACTCCTGTATGCTATCTAGTGGTAGATCTAAGCACCCATGGATTTAGAAATACATTATGACAGGAGAATATGCAAAGAGACATGGTGTGCTGAGATTTATTTCAGCTAGCTGTGACCACTCACTTTTTTATACCAGCTACCCTGGCTCCCTCTCTAGTCAATGAGTCTCTCCTAGGAGAGGAAGAAATGCCCTCTGGCATTGATTGTGTATTGGTTTTGGATCCATTAAATCCCTCTAATTCCCGTTGGCTAAGCACGCTGAATGTAAGTCACACTAGGCACAGAGCCTTCGGTAAAATTTAGTACATTGGAGTCCAGGCCCAAAGGCTTTAAATTATTAGATTCATTCTCAGGGACTAGAAATTGTGTGGCTCAGGTAAACAAATATCTCTGTATTCCTGGAATTGAAGGCAAGCAAATTTCATTTTCTTTTAGACAGTTTAGTTGCTATTAGTGTCACAAATTCTGTTCATTATTGAATATTACTATGGGACCAAGACTGGGCCTTTGTCTGGGCGTGTGGCACACGCTGCTCAACACAGCAAATTAACCCGGGAGCTCTCCATTCTCCATTGCTCTAGGCTACACGGCAACTGAAAGTCTTAGGGGGACTCGAGGGTCCTGAATGAAAAATTATTTCTCAGTTTAAAATAGGTGTTGCTGACCATCTGAATGTGTTATTGCCAAACTAATAATAAGCTTCCCCTGTCTGTTTTTTGGGGTTTTGTTTTGGCATTTTTTTAAAGGACTACAATAAATTACTTTGACATCCACCTTGGTTATAAAAAACCTGACCAAACTGCATGATGGCAAACACTTATTAAAAATCACAAGTGACTCTAAGCAGAAGAGGGCCACAAACATGTTGGAGGAGAGGCTACAATTCAAAATTATTTTGAAAAACTGAGAAAATGCTCCAGAAAAAACCATAGGATGCCAGTCAATAAAGGCAGCTGTAAAGTTAAACACTCGGACAGGAAGAATAACCTGCAGAAATACTGGATAGGGAACAATTTGCTAAGCAATGGTAATGCTGAAAGGAAGCTAGGAACTGTAATAGCTCATAACCTCCAAGCTAGTGAAAAAAAGGAAAAGGCCAAAGGATGATGTATAACTGGCCATATTCTCTATTGGCTATGGCACAAAGGGCTCTTCCTTCCCAGGCTGGGACCACAGCATCAGCTCTGGTTCATGTTGAAAACTGCACTTCAGGAAAGATAAGGATATTGGTGCCCAGTGTAGTTTTCTTACTTCTCAGTATAGATATTCTCTTTATTTAAAAAATGTCCAGAATGTGTGTATTTTTCTGCAAAATACCATTGCTAACTGTATTTTGGAATATTAGAAATAATTTACCTTACGATTTATTGTTTCACATTTAATACACTGGTGACCAAAAAAGAAATCTGTCACATCAGTCTGGAATTTGATATGTTTTTAATAAAACGTGAAATAAGTGTTATTGCTGTATCTATTCTATGCATAAAATAACATTAAAAATGCATGTGGAAATACTGAAATATTTCATTCTACTTTGCTGAGCTGAAATGAAATCTTTAATTTCAGCCAGCCATTAGCTGAGCTGGCCTACCTCAACCACTTTGCTGCCCAGTGGGAACCACAAAACCATGTCTGTCTTTGGCCAGATTTCAGTTCCTGTTACTTATTGTTGGCTCAAACAGACAAAAGGTGAGGTTGGTCAGAAACAAACGATTTCCTGACAGAGAATTTTACTGACATAGATTTTTGTTTTGCAGAAAATTCAGAGTTAAAGAAAAACCCATTTACTAGTGAGAAAGCATTTGAAATGAAAGCAAAGATCCTCAGATTTTTCTCTTTGAGGAAAAAAAACCCTAAAGTCTTCTGTCATGACTAATGTTACTTATCATCTCCCAGAGCTAGAGGTCTATCTTTAAATCCTCATGCATGCAGAGTATCCTACATGAAGCTCAGACAATGCAACACTGCCAGACACCCTTTCTTGGAAAAAGATCCTATTCTGTATCCTCTCTTCATTGACCTGCTGACTCATTAAAATAGAAAAGGTCACACTTTGAGTTTGACTCCAAGTATAACAACATAGGTTTCAGGGATTTCCAATCCTTTCCCGGTAAGACTTAGATTTTGCAGCTTGAATGTGAAAGAGAGTTCTACCATTGACTTTCAAAGGTACATTTGCAGATCAGCTTATTATAATTTGCACTGAATTATTAACGCTGAGCTGACTGATTAATTCAAAATGTGTGTGCCGGTTCTATCAGAGCATACTGTGCTCTGCAGAGCAAATGAAATCGGAGCAGATTGAGAGGGGCAGAACTTGAGCAACTTCTTTGCTGACCCCTGCAGGCACAAGCTGATTCTGTCAATTTTTACCTTTGACTACATCTATTTTGTACACTTCTTGCACAACACGGAGCTCAGGAGGAAATTAAATATGGCCTAAATCTACATTCTAATGCAATTCTAATGCACCACATTATTTCTAGCAATAATCTCCCCCCACAGAAAGAACTGATGCATATTATCAAGCATGAATATATTTAATGATTTAAAAGAGAAATGAGTTAATGAAAATATTTGTTCACCTCAAAGCAGTACTAAGTCAGAGGAACAGATGAAGAAATATTTTTGCCAGGTTTTTCAGACAGCACAAGTAGAAATTAAAGCATTTGATATAAATGATGATATTCACATTTCCGTTTTCAAAAATTGAAAAAGATTTCTTTTTCTTTAGACTTTGACCAATCCACCCTTTTGGGGTGTAGCTATATCATTCATACATAGCAGCACTGAAGTTAGAGTTTTCCAAACTTTCTATTACCTGGGTTTCTTCCCTGGCATCCTCCTCCTCCTTGATTTACCATCTCCTCCAGCCCCTCTGGGCTGTCTCCTGGGCTCTCCAGCTCTGGGAGACCGGCTGCTGCTTCCCCCCCTCCCACACCCCAGCCAACTCATTCATTCTATTCCTCAGATTTGTGCCCCCATTTCTTACTTCCAGACCTCTGCTTTTGCCTCCATGCTCAGATATATCTTCCATGACTCATACTGTTCCCTTCATCTCCACCTCCATGTCGCATTTCCTTCCTCCTCCTCTCCCTCAGCGAGTTTGGCTCTGCTTCAGCTCCTCACACCCGCCTCCCACACCTTGCCTCGGGCTGGTGTGCCCAGCTGAGCTCACCGCCGGGCTCCCTGCTCTGTCCCAGCGTACTCTGCACTGTTACCAGTACCTAGCACCCTTCCCTAGCAAGCAGCACCCGTCTGTTGGGGAGAGCTCAGCAGTCCTTTGATGATGTTACCATGAGGGCATCATCCTCTGCTGTATCCATTCTGTGAAAGCTGCTATCTCTGGGTAGAGGGATCAAAGTAAAGAACTGAATATTTGGCAATTTTCTGAGTTGTTAAAGATCAGGAGTTCCTTTTCATGGAAACACCACACCATATTTAGAGTGACAGTTAAAAAACAAACAACCAAGAAACAAACAAAAAAAATCTAACGTACTCAGCTTGTTTTGGAAATCAGACATACAGTTTTACCAGAGGGAAGAACTAGTGTGAACTCCTAATGATATATAGATATTCCTTGTGGGAAAATAAATACAACAATGTTCTTTTTGCAACAGTAGGTATGAAATCTTACAGTATGAAAAAAATTCTTTCTGTTTTTAAGCCTTTCTTGAAACTGTTTACATCATGAAGTCTAGTGCCTGTCTGAAACAGGTGAGCAATGCAGGATGATTAACCATAGTTCCTTTCTTGAGTGATCAGAGAACATTCCATGCAGACCTCAAATATATTGGATTTGAAGAGCATTAGTCCTATATAGACAAAACCACACTTTTAAGACAAGCGTGGATTATACAAATGAGCAATGAGCAATGGTCTCCTCAGCTACTTGAAACTTGGACTGTTATTCTTTGGACATTTGTTCTTTCAATCTAACAAGACCATGAGACTTTAATGTGATTATTGATTCCTTCTATATTTCAGCCAAATTCCTGTTGCCCCATGAACTAAGTATAATGGAGGGGAGGGGAATCCACGTAAATATTTAAACACATTATTTCATTGAAGAACAAAATAAATCAATTTGTCTTACTGAAACAGATGATGAATACAAATACTAGGCAAAAATATTCTAACTTTAATCAGGCATGTGTTTAGAATCAGATTTTACTGTAGTTACAAAAGAAGATAAAGCCCTTAAAAAAATAACCTGTCACTACACCTGATAAAAATTAAGTCTCCATGCTTCCTTATATATACCTCCCGGTAAGATCCTCAGGCAGAGGAGGACCAGTCAGCTCTCAGACTTCAGTTGGCATTTTCTGTCTGGTTTTACTACTTATTTCCTTAGACATAATACTGAAATAAACATAACATTCCAGTCATGTATGAAATTATAGCAAATGAAAATTTCAGTGACAATACTTGGATCCATCTTCATGTGAAGAAAAGCTGAGAATTCGCAACTTCTACAAATCAGTCTGTGCCTGAGACTCTCTGACTGTGGGCAAGATTTCTTGATCTATGCAGACTGAAACAAAGGAGAATAAATTAATGGCTAACTGAAAGGCCAAAAGGTTATAGTGAGTTCTGAATTAAAGCTATGAAAATGAAAATTAATTTGTGAATATTGGGAAATATGTTTTACTTATGTGTTCTGTTAAACAACAAGGGCACATGCACCCATGAAAGTAGCATTATGAGGTGACATTTTATAACTGGGTGGGCAAACCAATTTTAAGTATGCTTTAGGGCATAATTTTGCATTGGATAAAATACAGGCATGGTATTTTCCTTTCAATCGTTTCTCTAATTCTAAGATGAACCAAAAATTACTGGTCTTTAACCACTCCTTTCTCTATTAAAACTTTTCTATCAGGTTATTGTTCTTTCTCAAATCTGCCCTTTCATCAAGTATTTCTGATAAGACAGGACCTGCTCTGAGTTTCCAAATGTGCAGCGACTTTTAGTTGTGCAATAGACAGCAGGAAGATATGCAGACAGCTGAAAGTGCTTTTTAGAGTTATTAGACACATAACGGCATCCTTGTATGCCTAAAACCAGAAAAATACAGCTCAAATTTTCTTCTGCAAATTTTCTAGTGGCATTTAAAAAACTGTAAATTTCCCTTCTTCAGAAATGTCTTTTTCTAAACAGTATTGTTCTTTCCAGATTTACTAGCTGCAGGGCATGAAAATACAAATAAAATAAGGTTAACATAAAATAAGGTAAACACCTCAGACTTTGACTAGGTAATTACCACTTGCCCATGCTCCTCCTCTGTCATTACTGCCATGGGTCTCAATCCTGGTCTGTGGCAGTGAAATGAAAAAGTCCTGTTAAAGGACCATGACTTGGCCTACAAAGACGAATCAACAGATCCATGCTTTCAGAAATTCAGTTTAATATGTTCTCTGGGAGCATTTCTATTGTCTTTTCTCTTTGCACATGTATTTCTCATTCACTCTAATTGTTCAGTTTTAATTTGTCCTAAGCATATCTTTCATTGCTACATTGCTCTGTTTTCTTAAGGCGAAGAGGAAGTCCTCGGTCAAGTAGACTCTTATGAAAACAGACAATAGAAAGAAGGGAAATTACAAGGCAATAAGACAACATTAGGAAAAATCCACAATTCTGTGAGAAAAATCTATATAGTCTTTATCCCTGTAAACAGCTGCAGTATCCTTAGGATATTTCCCATTGTGCCTGTTCACTCATACAGATGCAAAATATTCAGTTTCTCTATCTAAACAGAGACTTTTATCTAACTGCCCAATTAAAGTAGTTTGGAAAGAGGTGGAGAAAATAACTTATCTAGTTCACTGTTTTTGCCCAGAGGGCAGGTAAAGAACAGCCTGTTTTTCTGTAGATACGTAAGTAATATAAATCAGAAAATAAATAGATTGAGGTTCCCTGTCTATATTTATACCAAAATTGCTATAGTTTCCCATTTCAGATTAATTATTTTTCATTATTTTAGCTATTTTTATTTCAGTATGTTGTTCTTCGGTTCATTGTTAATTCAAATACTATGAAACTTTGCCTGGGGTTTGTTTTCTTTAAATATCTGTAAAAATCTCTGTTGATTTTGATGGAAGCAGAAGTAAGTCAATAATGAGAGCTTCAGAAAATCCTCATCTCTGTCTCAAGAGCTATTCATTACTGGACAGAACCAGTACAATTTGATGTTATACTCTGTCTCAATTCAGAATAAATTATGCAAAACATAAAAAACTTCATTACAACTTTGCAAAGTTACAGAATATTAAAGAATTAAAAACCCTTAAAAAACAATGGCTCAATTCTGTAAATCTCTGTTCCACAGAACATAAGAATTAAATTACTCTAATGTGAATAATATAGAATCATAAAATCCTTTAGGTTGGAAAAGACCTTTAAGACCATCTTGTCCAACCACTGACCCTACTCTACCAGGTCTGCCACTAAACCATGTCTCTAAGCACCACATCTACACGACTTTTAAACACATCTAGGGATGGTGACTCAACCACCTCCCTGGGCAGCCTGTTCCAATGTTTGATGACTCTTTCAGTGAAGAATTTTTTCCTAATGTCCAGCCTAAACCTCCCCTGGCGCAACTTGAACTCGTTTCCTCTTGTTCTATCACTAGTTACTTGGGAGAAGAGTCCAGTGCCCATCTCACTACCACCTCCTTTCAGGTAGCTGTAGAGAGCAATAAGGTCTCCCCTCAGCCTTCTCTTCTCCAGACTAAACAATCCTAATTCCTTCAGCCGCTCCTCATAAGACATGTTCTCCAGACCCCTCACCGGCTTCGTTACCCTTCTCTGGACACGCTCCAGCACCTCAATGTCCTGCCTATACTGTGGTAGCCAAAAATGAATACAGTACTCAAGCTGCGGCCTCACCAGTGCTGAGTACAGGGGCACGATCACTTCCCTACTCCTGCTGGCCACACTAGATGCAACTGCTCAGGTAAGGGTAGCCAAAAATAAGAGCATGCATGCATACATGACTGAATAAATCCTCAAACTAAAGATTTTCTGTTATAAACTCACCTAGAAAGTGTTATTATGAACAATTTAGTTCATAATTTCAGCTCAGGAAGACAGTAGTTCAATCCTACTATGCCAATCAAAATGCTGATCTGCAACAATTTGTTGCAAAAATTCAGAAATTGGCAGAGCAGGTGCACTATTCAGTTTGATTATGTTGCCATAATGTAGGTATAATTAAATAATTGAATGAAAAATGTGTTAACTGCCCCACTAAATTTTGACAGTTTAATCAAAGTTATAGCTTAGATTAAGAAGAATAAGACATTTCAAGGCTTGTGGCCAGCAGGTCAGAGGCAATGCAGTAGTGACACATCAAGTGAAACACTTCTTTCTCGAGGCTTTCCCAATAACTTCAGGACACTGAATGAGTTAAATCGGGCAGACTGGCAGAGATGATGGAAGAGGTGCTATAAGCACTCATTTACTGACTAAAGCAGCTTTTCTGTCTTTGGAATGACCTGATTCAATATACAGAAGATTTTCCTATTCCAACTCACCAGAATTTTAAAGCCACCCTCAAGCATTCTGAATCAGAGGTAACATAAAAACTGCTTTTAGCAAAACTGAGGAAAAGAGCATCAAAACTTCAAACCTCTACCAAACAAAGCAAACGAACAAACAGAAATCCCAGAGTAGAATTATACTGAATGAAATCCTACATTAATGCTTAATCTGTTGAGCCATAGGGTGCCTTTTAAGCAAGTTAGTTAATTTTTTTCTGTACTGCAGTTTCCCCACATATAAAATAGGACAGCAATGTTTGGTTAGTTGCAGTGGTTGTGGGAATTTAAACCCTGTACCCATCCATGTTTTGCAGACAGTAACAAACATCCATTTGCATACTGCTGGGCTGAGGAAGGTATCATTAATCATAAAAAACATTAATCATAAAGAAGAGATCAAGCAGTTCTCCGAATTATTCTGACAAAGGTTATTAATAATAGAATCCAATATGGGACTTCAGTCTACTTGCACTTCCTCCGGCTCCAGCATCTAGCTGACCTGCCTAAATCAGAGGCCTCATCACTCTCAGCTCCCTCTACAGCTTTTTGGGAGGGAGTGATGTTCCAGATTGCATTCCAAACCCTGCCTGGTATGGATTGCCCTCTGCAGCTACCTCTTCTCTGCGCACGTAACCTAAGGTGAGCACTTCAGGTGCTTCAGTTGGAAACTACAATTAAGTAGGAAGAATCCAGGTGATAAATCCAAAATTTATGGTAGGTATCCCAATGTAACTGGGATCCAGTCCAATTTTGTAATCTCCAAAACTTGTGCTTCATTCGTAACAGTACCGCTACTTGCTTTACTATACATACGTAAGCTCTTGCACTAAAAATGTAACAATCCATGCATTGAAAACTCCAATGGAAGGAAGGTTTTTAACCCAGTTTTACCCATGCTGCATGTACATCTCTTAAAGCACAAACATTTACACAGATCCGTGGTGCGTTCATAAACAAGGATGCTTTTACTCACTTTCTTAATTTTATGCAAAACATGCTTTGAGGACTTGGACAATTCCCTTACTATGTTAGGATACATGCAAAAAAGGTTAGAATTTTCAATGGTACCAAGAATACAATGTAATGACCCTAAGCATGAGCTGTTAGAGAAACTGTTATGTTAGGTTAACAGTGTTTTCCTGCAAAAGCATAGTACTTCAGGCTACAATTATAACCTATTTAATAGTAATACGTCAGGGCTACACAAAGATTTACATCTTTCATAACTGTATTTAGGAAACGGATGAGGGGAAATACGAAAACCGTCGCTGATAATACAAGGCACTGGAAAAAAAAGAATGAAAACATGCATACAGCTGCTCTAATAGGCATATCATTGGTTGCTAGGAGAAAGATGCCTTTACTATTACAAAACCCTCTTCTGAAGCCAGGGATGGAGAAAATAAAAATATTCCAATGGGCACTTTAGCAAAACAACTAAAAACAGCTTTCAAATGTTCTCCCCAGCTTCAAGCATTGGTAGGATTCTTGGTTTTTTGCCTCTCTGACCTCTCCATTTTCTTGTATTTTATTACTTGGCTATTCCTCTTTCTAAACTTGTTCTAAGAAAATACATTTCTTTAAAATCGACATGTTCTCTTCTTTCCTAAAAGGACAGTGATACTGAGGAAGTCACATATATTTTCCATCCAGCAGAGGCCAGTTAAATCCACTGACCTATTGATTTTTCAGCTACCAGGTAACTATAAAACCTCTGGGTTCTTAGTAACACATGGAAGAAGAACAGAGTTTTAATCATATTCTTCTCCAATGGGATGTTCTACTTGGAAATAGATTTTATTTAAAGGAATACTGTAAGAAAAGAAAAAAAAAAAATTACACTTCAGTCTGTTCTCTTCCTGTCTGCTATTGTTGAGGCAGCCTCAATAGTTCCCCAAGGCTCTTTCCCAAGGAGATTGACTCTCCCAGCTTCTGCAACTTTCTGTAACAGCTCTAGAAAAGAGAAGCAACTTTTTGGAGAAACAGATTTATGAAGCTACAAAGTGGCAGGACAATCAAAAGCAGATGTCGTATTTTAAACTACTTTTAACCTTTTTAATTGACCAGACCTCAAGTTGACCTTGAGCCTTTAACTTGGACTTGCTTTAAATTTTCTAAGCCAATTACTATTTCTATTCTATTAACGGGCTGAAAGGATAAAATGCAACACATACTTGAGTTTCTTTTACATAGCACTGCACCTATAGAATAGTACCCTTATGTAAAATATCTAAACAGTAAAATCTTGGCCTCACTGATACTATTAGGACATGTGCCATCGACTTAAGGAGTTCAGAAGTGTTGCAATAATACAGAATACAAGACTCATGATATTTTAAAGATTCCTGTAAGCCAGTGATTTCAGCAATGACAGTATATGAAGAGTTGACAATAGAGCATATATCTAAATAACACTCACACAGTTTCTGACTCCATAAGAAGTTTTGCAGACAGAAGGAGTATCAGGCAAATTTTATTAGGTAATTATATATGATTAATTGTGCTGTTCTGAATATATGAAGACTATTCATCATCTCTCTCATCACTCCTTTCACAACTTGCTGGTATAAATCTAGATTCTGTTTTTATTTATTATTTCTTTTATTTGTTTTTTAATCTGTCATCAGAGAAACAGGATCTTTGTCTGGTCAGCAGACTTAATTTTACTTGTCTTTTAGTTCTTTTGGCAATGAATGGAGTTAAGCTCCGCCTTGGGAATTATTCATCACATCTTCTGATTACAAAACTCTTAAAGAGAGAGTAAAAGTGACTAGTGCAGGACATACTGTAGCTGACTAGATGACTGGGAAGTACAATTCAGATCATCTGACTTCCATCCACTGACCTATGTGCTCAGTAACTCTCTCTAGAGTAGATACTGAATCCTCTACCCAAGGAAATGAAAGAGGAGCTTTCACCATGAAATCCAGGTCTTAAGCAGGAGGATGTTCCAGTACAAGGTCTCACTGGGGACTTATTAAAACCAGATTGAATTCATCTATGCTGCCAAACAGGCAAATTTTCCTTATTTATCATCTCCACTTCTGATATTAGCCTTAGATTTCCTTTTTATTTTCTTTTGCATTTGACAGGCAAGTGAAAAAATGGGATAGGGGAATTTGGCCACCTAAAAATTGTCTGTTCCTGGCCTTTCATTCTGATTAAGAACTTTCAGGTAAAGCAATAATAAGAAATCCCAGATTTTCCACTGGAAATTCAGCTTCCACACAGCTCTGATCTTTATGATGTGCAGCTTTTTCTTGCAGAGAATAGAAATTCAACCTATGTGAGACTCAGAACATTATTTAAACAAATCAACAAACATCAGGCTCCCTAAGTAAAATAATTAACAAATGTCTGTCTAAATCATCTCTCTCGCATTAGAGTAAAAAAAAAAAAGGGGGAGGGGGAAGAAAAAAAGTAGAAAATCCAGCAACATTCTTGAAAGAGTGGAGAAACACCTCACAAAGTGAGATGGCCAACCTGTTTACTTTATCAAAAAGAGCTGTGCCTTGATTAGATTGGGAGTAAATACAGGCTTTGCAGGCTCCTTGATCTCAGAGGAAAAGTATAATTAGAACCAATGACTAGAAGCTGAAATCAGACAAATTTCAGTTTGAATTCAAGTGCAAAGCTGTTTTGTTTTGATTTGGAACCGTGAGGGGTAAAGGAAGTAGTGGATTCTTGCGCTTTGCTTGAATCTGAAATCATCACTCAGGTATTAATTATTGTTTTAACTGGATGAATTTAAATTATCTACAATATACCAGAATCCAGATGAGATGATGCAAATACCTCTGTGTTCCTTACACTCCACACAGATAGTATATGGCAGCAACTTTATTGTAAAGCAGGCTTCCTTTCCCTCTAACTCAAATTACATCGTACATAGGGTCCATACATCATGATACCTATAGTTGGATGGAATATGGATTCAGGAAGTTAATCACAAGGAGACCATTTGAAGGTTTCTATCTATTCACCACTACAGCAAAGACAGTATCCATGCAATAAGAGCAAAAATTTCTGTTTCCTTCATTTGTGGAAAAGGAAAATGCTTTTAATTCTTTCTTATGTCACAACCACTCTATGTAGTGCCTTTAAAAGCCTGTCAGTGATAGGTGAAAAAACATGACAAAATTTCACTTCACCACTTCCTTATACCTCAGCCTATGTAAGAAGAAAATAAATTCTGATTGTTGGCTCTTCATTTTTAATGTTTTAAACTTAGCAAATTCAAGATTTGAAATGCAATAAAGGCTATCCTATCTGACAAATCACTTGAAAAGGCAGCCCTCCTCTTCTTGGTAAGGGTGTTTGGGGTTGGAGATACAAGAGAATAACTCACCTTCAACAAATATCTCCTGAATGTCTATCACTTTGACATAAGTAGCATTAGTATATTTCATATGCACAGGAATATTTTCCACCCTGACCCCTGTAGCACCTACTCTATATTACCTACCAGGATTCAGCCCCGAGGAATAACATACCTTGCAGCTGACCACAAATAAAAAAATTCCCTTTCTACCTAAACCATCACACTAAATGTTACTTCACATCAGCAGATGGTTTTTTTCTCATCTATTTTACTTTCAGTTAGTAATGAATATCTATAAATAAACAATCTTTTTCCAAGATACTGTTTTATCTATTCACCTATCCAAATTAAAGTTTGAATTAAAGTTTAAGTTCATCATTTGAAGGAGGATTTCAAATGTATAAACATTCAACGCTGTCAGATCTGAGTAAATAAACACAACTTCTGTTCTCATTAAAAGAAAGTGGGGCAAAAATAACTGGTGACTCAGCTGCTGCAACAAGATACAGGTTTGTACAACAGTTACAGGTAACATAACACTGGAGCTCTACAAGCAGGTTATAAGTCTTAGGAAAGACCCAAATAAGCATTCCATTGAATTTTCAGGAACTGGATATGATTATTACTGGTTTTCCAGGAAAAGTATGACAAGGAAGTTTTTCAACACCTTTTTTCTGTGATAACAGCTTTTTGGAAAAACAAGGACTTATCTGAAAGCGTTGCCTTGAAGACTTTACTTTTGAATGTAAAAATAAAGCTTATGTATTGTTTTTTTGTTTGTTTGTTTTGTTTTGTTTTTTCCTCAGGGTTAATATTCTCAAGCACAGCTGCCTCATGCAAAGAACAGCACTAGAAAACTGAGAAAACTCATAGATCTCAAAGCAGAGTATTTGCATACAAACTGGTTACTGGAAATGGTCCCTGGAAAGCTACGCTAATATCCATGTCATGCTCTGGAATTATTTGGACTGTATTACTTGGCATGCCTTCCTGGGGCCCTTTGAACAGGTTAGCAGGTCAGGTGAATAAGCTGCAGCACCCAGGATGGATATTCCTTAGTCCTGCTTAGCTCAGTAGTCCTACATGAGGCTCAAGGTGCATCTCCTCCAGCACACTGTTCCCGATCAGGTCAACTATATACACACCAATTCTTTCCAAGGGCTTGTTTAACTTGCCTTTTAAGCTGTTTTGAAGATGGTTCAACTAGTCTAGATTGTCTCCTTCAGTGTTTAGCTATCTTGCAATGAAGTTTTCCTTCACAGAATACAGTCCACAAAGGTACATGAACAGTAATGTATGCACAGAATTAAAGGAAGCTCAGGGCAAGCAAAATAACCTCTCAGGACCCCTTTCAAAGAAGGATATAAAACTCCGCTAGCCAGTTATGTGGGGTTTTTTACTTTTCTCCACAGCATCTTGGTCTTTATTCATTGTGTGAATAGGCAAAGTTACTTTCAGCTTCCAGCATGATGAGACCTTTTTTCATCTTTTTGTCTTAACTTGCAAGAAAAAGGAAGCATATTTATTAACTATTACTTAATGATCCACTACCTCAAAATTTCCCTTGTTCTGCTTCATCTCATGAGATATGTTATTGGGTGCCTTAAGTTCCCGTTTAGATATTGAAAAGTTTTTGATTGCCACACCTAAATTAATTTGCAAATTTGTATATGTTCATCCTTTAACGAGTATCAAAGTGAAAACTCTGTACATAAATTAATTCCCTACAAAAAAAATTTCATTCTTATACTTGAACCGTTACTAACTCAGGCCAAAACAAGACTTTCATGCCTCAAGAGCCACAGGTTGGAATTTATCCATCTGTGCCCTGGATTGTATTAAGTATGTCTTAGGAGAACTGAGCCTAATGTAAACCTCAAGAATAGGAAAGCAGCAATGGCTCCCCTCCAGACAGTTTCATTGAAATGCAATACAGTAATGAATCAAGCAGAAGCCGCATTTAAAAAAAAAAAAAAATCCATATTTTTCACAAAATAGAACTCACATACAAACGGCAGACTCATTTTATAGGGGACAAAGGCAACTTTTTGTCCTACTACTCACTTTTTCCCTGAGCTGTATTTTCAATTATTTCTTAATCAGGGAATGTATTTCTCCTTCCTATAAACTATTTGCTAACTTCACAGCTTAGACATCTCTGCATGCTTTAACACAGCACAGAGATATTAATGTGACTTTTCCCCATTCTCCAGAAATTTCAAAAGTTACCTGCTGTACGTTTCATGTGTGATGGTTTAATTAGGAATAAGAGTAACAGGGTTGCTTGGGGATTCTAGCTTTTTTTTTTTTTTTCTAAATGGAAATGACTTGGCATGGAAACAGATATCAGAGGAATATGACTTGCTCCAATAAAAAATAAAAAAAAATAATAAAAAAAGTAAATTTGCCTACATAAAAAAAGCTTTTCAGACTAACATGTAAATATTAAGTGCATAGATGTGTCATTAAATGAGAAGCGAACTCAAGACAGTGCCTAACTGGCATTGTTATCAATACTGCGCTTGGAGATTTTAAATACTGTTCCACAAATGACGTTGCAATGACTCCAGGATAAAAATAAGTCTGATATTTCAAAGCCAGCTAGAAAGTGATGGCATTTATAAAGAATAAGAAACTGTGTTCACCTGTACCCAGAATAGAAGGAACAGGGACTATTGAACATGGTTATGTTCCAGATACCATTTATTACTGCCAAATGCCCTGCTAGCATCAACTGTTGTGCACCTATATGAGAAGAAAGCACATTCCTTACATTTTCTCATTTTCAGCTGTTTTGCCACAAGCAGAAAAGAAACAAACTCAAAAGAGAGTGAAAGCTGAACTTTTTTTCTAGCCCAAGAGGTTAACTATCAGTTACATTTTTATGCCAGCAGCCTGTGTTCTGTGTTAGAAGACAGAGCTAATAAATCTGGGCGGTATATATACAGGGGAAGTTATTTTGCAGGTTGGGAAAATGGTACTGAGGCCTCTTCCCTTACAATTTTTTTTAAAGTAATTTCCAGTAATACATTAAACTGAAATTCAATTACAAAGCAAATATATCTCAGCTAATGTGAAGATTGGCTGGGCTAGCAAGGAGAAAGGTAAGATAGACTTACTGAGCATCAAAAAGATTGTCTGTTGTGAGAAGACTTATTTCTAGGTTTATTCCCTTACACTTGAAAACCTACGTGGCACTTAAATGGGCAAAGCAACACTGAAAACTATTTCTAAATTCTTCAGAGTAAACTCAGAACTAAGAGAACAACTTTAGATGGATTTGTTATGATACTTAATGAGAGATATAAATAAAAATTCTTTATAACCTCAGTAATATGTGATATAGCAATGCTTTGGTTTTTATCGTGTATACAGAAAAGACCTTTCATGTGTGATCTTCAGTTTTGAAAAACAGGAAAACCTGAGTATACATGAAACCCAGCATGCTTGAAGAAACCCAAAAATAATTACATAAAGTCTAAAATTTCAAAATAAATTTTTTTGGGGGGTTGGGACAAAGACTTTTCTTTTTAAACCAAATTAGTTTGAAAATATATTTTCTGGAAAAAAACCTCAAACAAACTCCAAAATATTAGGTCTTGGGGAAACGTATAGGCCAAAAATAGGAAAGTTTACCAGAAGAGGGAAAAGTAAGAAGGATTTCAGGTTCCTCCCCTCTCTTCTGAGGAGGTGGGAACTTTAGCAGAATGGTAGCTTCCACAAAGCACCCCAGACCTGGGTGTACAGCTTCTGACTGCTGTCATGGACACCAACAAACAGTATCAGAGTCTACAGAAGAAAATAATAGACATTTTCTAGGTAGTTCTCAAGTTCTAATGCCCCAAAGTAATTCTCAGATCACATGTAACCAAGAGGTAGTTTGTATCTCCCCTGTCTTGTCCTAATCTCACACCCCATACACACCAAAATAAGCAATGGCAGGAAAAATAAATCATCACTCTCCAAACAGCCAGCTTTACATGGTTCACAGATTTACATGGTAATTCCTTCTTGTCGCTACCTGGTGTGTTTACTCAATGCAATAGGTACACTGCATAACTGACTCATAAAACAGGTATTTGGCCAGCAATTAGTGTCAAAAATATCACGTGAAAAAACAGGTAAGTTATGACAGCACTTAACAGCTTCCTAAAAAAATATCCTTTTGGATTCTAAAGCATGCTATTCCTCTTCTGAACTAATTTATCTACCATTCGTCTGAGATGTTTGCCATATCAGCCTCCAGTTTCTGATGTATGAATTTCCTGATGATCTGTTTTCTATAATGCCCACCTGTCCCATCAATACTATCTTGGTCAGTATTAGGGATGCCTGAATGTACAACAGAAAGATTCCACAGAATTCACCCCACAGTAAAGACAAATACATTAAAATGTCATCTGGCATATAAAGCTGAGGTTCAGCCAAATTCACTTTGTGCAAATTTAACTTGTCTTAAGCCAACCAAAATGAATTATTATCCCAGAAAACTGACAGATGACCAAAAGATGAACATAACCATAACTTTAATTAAATCTTTGACTGGTAAAAAATGGATAACATATTTATTTGTTGGCCATGTTGTTCTTAACAGAATAGGTGAAGCATTCAACATATGCTGTTTCCAAAGAAAGAACAGAGGTCATAAATTTTAAGACAGTTATGAAGCAGTTCTAGGAACATTTGGCATATCATATCAGTATCTAAGTAAAATGAGTTGGGAATCTGCTATCATAATGATTTTCTGACATAAAATTCAATTTCTGAAGGAACAAAAGTTCTCTGGGAAGATGTTGATTGTCCACTGAAGATGAATAAAAATGTAGTATTTCCTTGGGAGTCTCATTGACTAGGATGTTTTGACTGACTGCCTCAAAATATCACACTTCAGTCAGATTAACCAAGTATCAAACACTATTTTGTTACACTGTATCTCCTAGTTGTACAGAAATTCTGTCTCCCTTTTTTAGCTTGTCAGATTGTTCAGAAGACATTTGTCATGAAGCACTGCACCATTTTTCTTGCAGCCAAGTTCTGCTATGCTTCATCAAATTATGTATCTATCTCAAATGCGTTAAAAGAAACAGGATCCCATTAGATCAGAAGGAAAAACAGTGACTAGGTCTACATTTTCATCAAGTATTAATTGTAATATGATAAAGGTACATCAGACTACATAGGAATGCAGCTTATTGCTAAGATTCATTTAAATGAAACACCTTGAGTCAATCAGCATCACTAACCATTTAGATTTTATGAATAGCAGAACATTATACTTCATTATTTCCAAAAGAATTTCTTTTATTATTTTCTTTTAGAAATTGATTTTCCCCTCCCAGTTGCTGAAATGTTAATATTATAATACCAAGTCTGATAGCTTTCAGTACTGCTTCTTACTGATTTTGGACAGAGGTATCAGAAGTACCTTGCAGCCAGCGGTATGCTGATGTATGGCAACAAAATGTCGACTCTGAAGTGTCCAATGATAGTGGCTGATTTCACCTGAATTTACCAGCATAAAAATATCTGGGCTATGGGAATTGTCTAGATTCCCTCTGCGGTTAAGAAAAGGAGGTAGTGGGAGGCTCAGCCTTCTGGGTGATTCTTCTCTTCTCTCTCTCTCTCTCTCCTCGTTCCCATGATAAGAGAACACCTCTGTGACCCCTCTACAAGACACTTGATTTTTCAGTTGTCCAAACTAAGTCTAATCAACTTCTGAAATAGGACAAAAGGACTTTTGAAAACATTGCCCTTCATAGCTTTTGATAAAATCGTCTTCCCATCAAACCTGAAAAACAGATGAAAATGCAAAGTACTGCCTTAGGTAGCTAACATAGTTAGCACCACAGTCACTTGAACTGAAATTTTCGTTTTAATCTTCTCAGAGTAACTTCCCTGCACTGTCTCTTTCTGTTGTTCTTTGCACTTTGGATTAAATGGCATTTCCTCCTGAATGAGAACGAAATGCTGTGTCCTACAGAGCTGGCTGTATCCGCTCGTGCAATTGCTAAGTCACCTACCACTGAGGGATCCAACCACCCCGCCTCTTCTTCTTTCGTGTTCCTTAGTCATTTCAGTTTGCAGCTGCGCTTCTGCTAAGGTTTTCTGTTGTTTCTTCCCCACTTCCCTTCTTCCTCCCCCGATGATTATATTTATCTCTGACTTCAGTGCTATTTGCTAGATTTATTTTTTTATTGTTGAATTTCAGACCTCAGCTTCTTTTTTTATAAGGTAGTCTTTGCTGAGCCATACTGTGCAACAGCAGTTTTCTTTTCTGCCTCTCAGTTCATCACTGCTCTTACTTCTTTACTGCAATGCAGCTTGACTCTCCTTTCTGGGTTAGCATCCTAATTCATACTGGTGTAATCAGGGGTAAATATATTGATTTTTGGTGAAACAGATCATATTTTCATGTGAAGAGAAGAGTTCAGTAAAACAACGGAACCATTTCAGAGCTGTAAAGGAAATTTTCCTGGCACTTGTCTTATCCTCTGTATTTCATTCTATGAATTCAAGCAGTAAGCCTGAGATGCTGTGTGTTAGGGATCTCATGTCTTTCCCTCCCCGGCACAGAAGGAACTAAATCAGTCAGTGAAAACTATAAAAGGTTCTGGGATTTAGGTATGAGCTAAACTGAAATATCGCTGAACTCACTAAAACCCCAGGAGGACCTGCATAATACAACCTGCCAAAATGTCAGTCATTTAAGAACTCGCCAAAAAAATTACATTAATAAATAAAAATTGCACTATTTTCAGACTTTCCTATTTAATTGCTTTATTTTAAAAGCATAGAGTGAAGTCAGGTTTTTAAAAGGTTAAGATTGCTAGCATGAAATGCAACTAACTACAGATGCTCTGGGAAAGCAAAAACAAGCATTAGCTGCTTCCAGATAAATTTTTCCAACAATTATGTGCTCAAAACAATGTAATTCCAGTCAAGACAGAATCTACTGATTGTGCTTCTAGTGTCTTTTGTTAAAGAATAACAGCAGCCTTTCTCTCCTCTAGCCCTCCTCCCCCCCTGTTCTTGCATGAATCAGATTTTTGGCAAAGGGGCCGCACCCTCCTCCTATCTAAAATTTCTCCCCATATGCTGAACAGGAATTAACCTTTTGTACCCATTTATTACATCAGCAGGCCCACATCCGCTGTTGTACATTGGGAAAACAAGCAGTGCCACACTGAACAGAACGGTAATTATAGCACTGGCTCCCACCCCGAGCCTTTCTGCAAGCGTGCGCATGCGTGCACGTACACGGTCAGAAGGAGGGAAAGAAACACTGACATTGAGAAACTAGCTGTGGTTGAACAGAAGTGATCCATGGTGTTCACTTTCCTTTCAATCGTTTCCTTCAGAGGGAGATACCTGCTTTGCCTAGGATGCGCTTGCCGGAGACAGACAAACTGATGAGTATGAGTCTCACACACGAGCGCTGTCTGCTCTTCTCATGAGGATGGCATGTCCCCACGTACCCATGGTTCACAGAATCTGTCCCTCCGTTACAGCTGAAACACATAAATTCCTTTGCATTAGATCAAACCAAATACCGCCCGTTCCTGCAGCAAGAGGCTGCAGCCCTGAGTGAGGTGCCGCGCTGCGAATCAGATGACAAGTCAGTCAGAAATTCAGCCACAGCAGTCAGATTGGCAACTGCGACCCCAGGCTTGGCTCTTGACTCCCGAAATCCCAGAAGTGAGGTTTCCAGCAGACAACTTTGAGAAATTCTACAGTAAAAAGTCATTTCATGTTTCAGTTCTTTGCATGACAGCAAAGGAAGTGGGTATCACATGCATTCACTATTATTTGAACTGTATTGAGCCTCCGGATTTGCAAAATTGTATCTTTAATAAATTGCAAATATATTACACTCTGTTCCACCACTCAAGTCCCTTTTTATAAAGATTTATAGAAACTTACTGTCTTCTGGTACAGAAGTTAACAAGTTTTTTGATACAAAGGCTTCTTTCCCAGCCCATGACTCCGATCTTGCAAAAATGGTCATATCTGGGTTCCTTGAGACTACTGTCATGAATAAGTGCTTGGAGAATTAGGGTTTACTTATTTCTGTAAAGTGCTTTGCATACTTTTTAGTCCAACACAGTATGTAATTAAGGTGACTAGCCACCTACCTAACAATGCAGAATTCAAATATTCAGAAGGCAAATCTCTTTGGGAAAGAGATAATTGTCTTATACAGACATCCTGATCATTTAGAAAAATCAATTAAAAAATAAATCATCTTATTCTTCCAATTTGCAAACTGAAGATGACTAATTTTTGTGAATAAATTTATTTCAGTAAGGAAGAGAAGCTTTGTTCTGAATGTACTGTCAAAAAGTTAAAACTTCATGATGGGAAACTTTGATTTTTCTAACATATGTCTGCGTTGGATACCAGCATCTCTAAAAAATCCTTAATAAAAAAAAATAATAAAAGGATTTTAGCCCCAAACTTTCACTTTAACCTCAAATTTTATCTGGAATCTGGAACTAGGAAGCTTTCCAAAGCTTTATTTGACTACTCTTTCTCTATTACAGCTCACTGACAACTAGATTTCTCTACATTCTGATGTGAGGCAAATTAATAAGCTATAAGCAAACAAAAGAAAGCTGTGAATAACCTAAACCACCACTGTCTGTCATGGTTCTTCCAGTAAGGGAGGAAAAAAAGACATTAGGGAAAATTTGAATAATAAAATTTGATAAAATCTAAAACTGCACCTTATTATTCACAATAATTAAAAAAAAAACCAACCAAACAAACCAAAATCAGATTGTCCTGGATAAGCAAAACAGTAAAAGCTTCACGCGTGTATGTGGATAAACACATGCATAAATAAACTTTCAAATTAATTTGAGGCCTTCTGTTGCTAGATAACTGCTGCTTCTACACACAGAAAACAATTGGGAATACTTTGGTATAATTAGGGACAGAATTTAAATATTAATTTCCTTCATGATGGTATCAATTATACATTTTAAACAAGAAACAGAATTGTTGCTCTTATTTAAGAATTATACCCTAAAAGTTCTGTAAAACGTGACTTTTCAATGATCAGCTAAAGCTCTTCCTTTCTACTTTTTGCTACAAGGTTGACCCAGTCTAGTTTAATTGACTTGTATTCTCATTAAATGGAATATTTATTGCCTAAAAGAGTTCCATTCACCACCTTTTTTCCGGCCCACCATCCGTGAGCTCCAAGCTCAAAAAGCGCTAAACATTCCTAACAAACACATTGCACAATTTTAGTTGTTTATATCCAGTGATTATGTACCTCGGCTTGCATTTGTCTGCCTGCTTCGGTCTTCCCTAACCAGCACACAAAAGCCCACCTATATCTTCACATGAGAGAGCCATTTAATCCATCTCTTACTTAAAGTCATTGGGCTATTCCCAAATCAGCATATCCTTCCTAAATTATGTGGTCTCATAGGTATCTATTGGATTGCGCCTGATCCCAGACAACAAGGAGAAGAAGAAATGGACTGTACGTCTGTTCCATGTTAACTCGGAAGGTGAAGATATGTTCTGAATTACCATCCTGCCTGGCTGGAAACAGAGACTTACAACGAGATGTGATGCAGACCACGGTTATCGCCTGACCATGAAGCTCAGAGGTAGTCTGGACTGGGTTTCTCTCAGTGTCTCCTGCTTAAGTTATTATGGTGCTGCAAATAAATCATTTCTTGGACTTGTCTCTCCCATGTCCCAGCTGAGTGCCATAACTACCAGCTTATAAACTCAGTTTTTCCTTCTTAATCTTTCATTCTCATCTGTGGTCCAATGAATGCTTAATTAAACACACATTCAATAGCAAATTATGCTAGCAATCAGACTCAGTCTGAAGCCACTGGGAGCTTTGCAAGTCTGTTATTGGGACTCAGATCAGAATAACTTTGAAAAGTCCATTTGTTTTCTCTAGCATACTCTTGTATCCTTTCTTTACCAGGCAACTCTCTAGAAAAAAACATACAAATCAATCTTGCTACTGATGATTAATAAGGTTGATAACTATAAATTCATAAACCTTGTCCATCAGGATCAAACACACAAGTGTCCTCATGTGCCAGATGCTGATGCAGGAGAACATGCGTATAAACTACTCATTAACGTTAAGGAAAAATGAGAGATTATTTTTAGCCTCTATTTAATAATAAAGTCTGCAATAACCATTCCCATACAATAAATTATCTTTAATGTGCAGAATATTAGCAGAATGTCTCATTACGCCCCACACCTCTATCCTTTTAAAAGGAGGAAGTACATTTGAATTTCTCAATTACATTTCAGATGAGAGATATCTTCTACAAATGAGGTAGATCTTGACAAATGAGGCAAAGTATTAATTACTGCAGCGTTTTCCCTATTGTGGGAGAAATATTAAATCATAGTGTCAAACATATTATCCAGCAATACATGAATAAACTTAGGGAAGAGTATGTGCAGGGTAATTAAAATAATTCTCTCATATCTTACTTAAACCTTGATATTCTTTAATATATTATGAAAACACTCCTCAGTTTAAGTATGACTACCATAGCAAACTAGGCACGGATGCTAGTGGCAAAAAATTATTCACTATCAACCTCTCCTGCAAGCTTGGATTTTTTCACTACTCGGACTTCACATTTCATGAAAATTTGGCAAGACATTCTGGTCCAGAGAAGTCAACAGGAGGCACGGTATTGATTGTAACAAGGCCAGGATTTTACTTCCTGTACTTAAGGGAAGAGACAATTTAAGATGCTTTTGCAGGGATTGATGAAACTTTCATAAAAATCAATATTTGAAGCTCATTCCATCAGTCTGCAAACTTGCCACAAATTATTTATCTGCTTATCTTTGCTCAATACATTTAATAGCTACCTGAATTTCTGATAATACATCTTGCAAATTGTTTTCTTCTTTCTTCTCTTATCAGTGGCATATTAGGCTACCCTCTCAGTCTCCGCTAAATAATTTCTTTTGAAACTGTGAGAGGGGAGCAAGGGAAAAAGAATGTCAAACAATTGATGAAGTGTTTTGCAAAGGCAGAGCCTTGGCCTAGTTCTTGTCAAGAGGAGAATTCCCCCATCTTAACTGCGAGAATTTCTACACGTTTGTCAGAAATAGAAGTAGATTAATTAACTCAATATTGTTAAATATTAGCAAAAAAACCCCACAGTCCCCAGCACTCTGCCCAACAGATGAATTTACAGTCAAGCACAGCCATCTATGCAGACTTCAATTCAGTTCACTAATTTCCCATACTCACAGATATTGTAGGCTGTACAATTCCCAACAGTATTTAGACCTTGAGCTCATTTCAGTAAGGTATGACACTTTGTATAAACATTACAGAACAACTTTACAGACTTCAGAAAATCTAATTTCATCCTCCAATTTAAAAAGAACCCCCCCCACTCTCTCTTTATAGCAGCTGACACCAGCAGGATTAATCAACCTGGTAATTTTCTAATCTGCACTAATGACAACGGTGATTAGCTGCAGGCCAGCTGGGTCGCTAAATAATTGATTTATATCATATTTAAAATAAGAGCTCAGAAAACAAAGGGCTTATACTTATCTCTAGTCTTGAAAATTAAGGTTAAATCTGTCCTTGGGATTTGGGGGCTTCTTTTTTTTTCTTTACCGAGAACACTTGAGGCTCTTCATGTTCATTGATAATTCCATATGGAAGTCCAGTTTCACTGAAAAGAGGAGCTTTGTAAGTTAAAGAGTAAGGAAAACAGGGAAGCATTTTACTCCTTTACTGAATCTCCTGTTTCATTCTCTTCCTATTGAAATAAAAGTATTTCAGCTAAGCACCATGTAGCAGATACATTCCCTCACTTGTTTCGTTCAATAAACAGAATCCCAAGTTAATTGATTTAATATTTTCATGATGCTGAATTAAGATTAATAGAAAACACTGCAACTTTAAACTGCTAAAAAACTCTCTTCCAGTTAGGCAATCATAATTGGTACTTCAATTTTGCAACAGGGTGAAAACCTTTGTTCTATATCTTGCACAGACTTTTAAAATGTTCATTTGGATAGTCCAATAGTCACAAAATGTTTAATTTACCTTATTATATTGGAAGCTTATGGTGTTAAACCAAACATACATAAAAGATCAATGGATTATTAAACTTTTTAAAGGAAAACAAATGGAAAAACCATGACATTCATTTTCATCTACTGAATGATCCAAGGAAATGAGATTTCATCTGACTATTTTAGAGACAGAAACTAATGATGAAACTTACATTAATCAACAGCAGCCTCTCTCTTTCAACAATAGGGGAAAAAATAGGGAAAAATTTCTGGAGAACGGCAAATATGAAGGCCAAATGACACAACTGCAAAGGAGTTTCATTTACATATTTTGAAGTTCCATTGGATTGAAGGTAATTCCTTTTTTCGATATTTTTTACACACAGTTGTAGAAAATTTCTGTGGTAGCTTCTTGGGAGGAGTGACAACAGTATCAGGGATAATCTAAACTACATGACATTTTTCAAGTTTCCCCCTGCTGAAATGAATTAACAAACACGTTTTCCCCAGTGTTTCACATGCTAGTAAAATGCAGAAAATTAGCACTTCTCTCTCTCTCAATGAAATTAAACCCATCTATAAGTCTCATTCTTCATCTATCTAGTCAGAACAGGAGTGCTGTTAATTCAAAGTAGAGAACATCCTCCATGAAGGATGATGAGACACTAAGTTAAAAGAGTTTTTTACATTTTTCAAGATGCAGGCTCTCATTTTGTTTTGTACCAATACATTTTACTGCTACAGTATGTTCTTGCACTAATGCACAGTTGATCAAACGATGTGCAGGGAAAACACTATGATGGCTTTTGCATAAGACAAGGATGTAGTCTACTGCTTTAGTATTATGTGTAATAGAAGGAAGACAGATTACACCTCTGCTATAACTGTAGCAGAAAATCACCTGACTAAATTATCTACCTAATTTTACATGTCCAAAGCTAGACAACCACATTTCTGCTGAGGTATTTGCAGAACAGTTCTTTAAAGTACTTGATGATTTGCCAGCCTGAAAAGATGTAAAAAGCCAAATGGCCTATTTAGATGTTTCAGGGTAGACGCAAGCTTAGGTTCTATGCTGAGTAAGATCATTACATCCTTTTCTATGCTTGGTTCTCAATCTTTACTGTAGCTATTTCATTCCTCTGAAACTAGGCCATCTATTTCTTTGCCTAAGATTTTCGTTAGGAACAGAAATACCGTCATACTGGACTAAAGCAAGATGTACCCACTTCATCACCTCCACCAGCACCCAACACTACAGAAAAAAAGAGAAGCAACCAGGCAAGAAACAATCATCTTCCTCCATTTATCCATCTACAAAAGCCTCTAAAGGTTGAAGCTGAAGGGTTAATATCGCTTCTGTATTTCTCTTAGCATTACGTTTACTCTGCATGCTCCCATTTTTCATCTACATTTTTGCATCTTGCTTTTTTTTTTTTTGCCCTCAACAGCTTCCATTATCAGAGTTCAAAACTAGTTATACATTGTGTAGTTAAAGAGAAATGTATTTTCTTTTTCCAGTTTTAAGCTAAACTCCTTCTTTCCCCATGTGAACTTTCATTGCTTCTTGTCATCTTGACCACCCAAGGCAAACAAGTTTTAAAATAGCAGCACAGACCTTTAATAAATCACATTTATGATACTGAATCAGAATGACTTGTCTAATTCACAGAGATATTTTGATAATTAATTATCAATATACGTGTTCACAGACATAGTATACTGAAAAGCCCAGTCCCACTGAACTTAAATGCACGTTTCTATGAAATTCTTTGAAGATTAAAGTCTAATATGATAAAAGTTAAATATAAAATCAGAAGCATCTAAAGCTTTTTTTAAAGGAAAAAAAGAATTCCATATGTTAAATTGATTCACGTTATTAAAAACAGTAACAGTGGTAACAAGTTAATGTTTACCTTCCAGAAATAGTTGATATTACCACCCTACTATTAGAAGAGATGAGGACTGGGACCTCAACAAAATATTCCTTTTACTTCAAATAAAATCCCAGTAGCATAGATGTAGATGCACTCTTCCTAACATTGCTAAAATTAAAGATTGTTAATGGTATTCCAGCCCTCTCCAAAAAAATTGAGACTCAAGGGTGGTGTAATCACATAAAAAGAAAACAGCCTTCCATCTGTCCCTGTGGCTGAGTAGGAGGCCGAAAAAAATGGATCAATTAAGAAGAAGAAAGAAAAACATCTACCAACATAATTGAGGCACTGGCACTATTATCAAGAAGATAATCCAATATTATCTTCTGACTGTCTTCAAAGAACATGCTCTTGTCCGCAAATATTTTAAAATAACTAAGTGCACTATCAAACCACAAAACCATTTAAAGGAGAATGCTGAATAAGCCATTTGGGATTAGAGTAAGCTAGTCTGGGATTCTGTGGCAGGCACAGAGCATTTTAAATTATGCTCATAATATTTTTTTCCTCAGGAAGGTTGTGCAATGTACCTTAATGGTGTGGAAATTTGCATACTTAGTATAGAAGTCTGATGAACTGAACAGTACTTAAACATTTTCTCCCTACCAACAGTAACCTTGTCTTTAAAAAGAGCTACAACACACTACATGCAGGTTCATCTACTGATGAACATGTATGCTTATTTATCTTAAATATGTGTCATAATAGTTGGCATGGCAGGAGGACATGAGGTGTCAGGAGCTTTGTAAGTTACTTCCAAGGATATGAAACTTTCCCCAGGTATCGGATGTATAATAGTATTGTAACATCAAAAAGAATCTATGATGAGACCACTTGCAAATTATTTTTGCTGTAAATAAAACACAATTTCATTGAGAGTATGTCTCCAAAATTACCCCAGTGTGATAGAAACTGTTATTCTGTGAATTCTGAGATAACAAGGACAGGTAATAAAAAACCTCTAAGACATGGAAAAAAACCAAACCCCCCCTCTCAATATAGTTTCTAATGCTCTTGGGTGCTCACTAGTGTAACAGAGAGATCCTCTTCAGGTCAAGTGAAGGGGTTAGATGTTCATGCTGACCTCAGCTCTTCAAAAGTTAATTTCACTGCTGCTCAAACTTTACAGCCGAGACAAAATATGTCACAGTGTTTAAAAGCTACTAAAATATATATATATATCTTCACTTACTACTCCAAAAGAACATACTGAGACAACAATTGGGTAACCTCTATTAGGAATATGGACAATTTTTCTCATAAAAATAATCATATATCATAACAGAATCCTAGAATAATTCAAGTTAAAAGGTGCTTAGCCAACCCCCTCCTGCTTGATGCCTAATTCAGATGATGTAGTTTAGGACATTGTCCAGTTGTGTGAATGCTTTGGAATATTTTAATCCAGAGTGAGACAGGGAAAAATATTCCTGTGTATGTGTCAGAGAGTCAGCTACGAACACTGTTAGTGTGTCTACGGAGTTATCTAAAATTTATCAAATTTATCAATTTATCAAAAAATATAATTTTAATTATTTTTTTTTTTTATGCAATCATGGCTTTTAGATGTCTCTTCTTTCGTTACACAAATAGCATTCTGGATATAGGAGAGATGTAGAAGAGCATCATCCTAACAACAATTCTTTTTCTTTAACGAAAGAGAATGTACTGCTTAATTGTATGATAAGACAATACAGAAGTTAGGTAAAAGGATAGATACAAAAACTGTGGAAAAACCTTTGATCAATAAAAATCGATCCCCTAGCCAATGATGGAGCACCTGACCAGCTACTGTGGTGTTTTAGCTTTTGAGTGAACTTCTAGATCAAATCTACTGAACCAACTATGTTTTGATTCGCATAGCAAAGAAATCTTTGAGCCCATGGATGAAGCTGAATTAAAAGATATATTCCCGAAGCCTAAGTAACATGCTTATCACTAATTGCTGTTCAGGCCACAAGCCCAGTCTAGTTTCAGTGCTGAACACTTTCAGATTACAACATATTAGACATAGAATATGATAAAAATAACAAGCCAGCAAAGCCTACTTTATTCCTCTGACAATTAGAAAACTTCTAATTTACTGTCTGAATTCATCTGTGCCCAATTAATGCCTATTTGCTCTTGTGATAACCTTGGTCTTTAGTTTACATAGCTTTATAAGTTATTTACCCTGACATACTTGTGGAAAACAGTCATGTGCCCTCTATGTTTATATTTTATATCTACATTTTTGTAACATCATTAAAGTTAACTGATAATCATCAGTTAGTACTTATAAAATCAGAACTTGAAAAGGCATATATAAATGTTGAATACCACTTGTTAGCAATAACCATTATTGTAAGTTCCTTACCATTTCTCTCCTGAAGCAAATCACGGAACAGAAATTATGTTCTTACTCCCATTTCTGACTAAGCTGCAGAACAAAAATATCCATCTTAAACTGCTGTGCAAAACCTAGTTGGAGGCTACACTATCAGTAACTTTTGCAATTAATTGTAATCATTATAGAACTGATGTTAGTGCTTTGCCTTGGAGTGATGGGCAAAGTAAACACCGCGTTTTTAAAAAAGATACGGATATAAGCAAAAATGAAATAAGGAAAAAAAAAAAGTAGTTCCTCAAGAATTTTTGCAAAAAAACCCAGTCATCATGAGCAAGCCTATTTTCAGCTTCTCTTTGACCAGAGTTTCTCCTTGTTACTTTCACACTGATCTGTTCCAAACAGCTGAATGTCTGATGAAAGGGCTAACATATGTGCTTTCGAAAGTGCTTCATCATATATGTATATATCTATTTATGTCTGCCACCATCCTAATGAAGTGTCATGGAAAACAGGAGCAATAAATAATAATCTCAGCTAAGAAAGCAGAGTGCTCATGTTATGGTTTTCAAGTGACATTTTCCATACTGCTTATTAACCTGTCAAAAGCATAAAGTTGTTTAATAAAGTAAAATAATTTCTCATTCATGACAGTAATTATGTCAAAAGAAATATTTATATTTGAGGTCTTGATTGATTTCATTCTAAGAGGACCACCTATTAATATATTTATTCTGGAAAACTACACCACCGCCCGCAATGATGATGACCTTGTGGGGAAAAAACTGAAGCTCACGTACCTTCTCTCTTCTATATATAACATACATTATCACAACAGAAGTTAAATATAATTTCCTTAATGGAAAAAGGATGTCCTTAATTGCTTTATATAAAAGTCAATTTAAATAGCAGAAGATGGAAAATGTCAAACCCTTAAAAACTTACTAATTATATTTCCAGATATGATTTAGAATTTACAGTTCTGTTATTGAGAGATTTAGAAGACAGAGGTAATTTCATGAGTCCAGGAGGAACACTAGTAACTTGTGTTACAAAACATATAAATGGTATATAATAGCATTATATTTTAAGAGATACCACAGTACAGTCTATCTAAACTGAGGCATTTGTCAAAGTTCTATAAAACTTTTCCCACTTAGAAGCTACTTTGGAGCTAGATGAAGTACCAGATTTGGGTAGTGTTTTTTTTAAGACCAGATGAGAGTATAAAATTATCTAGTTTGATTATGTACTTTTGTAGGTTATAATACATTTATGCACATTTGGAAAAATAAACACACATCACTATTAGTGCTGACAGATTCACAGAGGATGACATGCAACACTGAAATCCTGGCATTTAATGTGTCACAGAAATACTGAGCAGCTCTGGTAGTGTAGCTTTGATTTACTATCATTTTAGTAGTCTCCAAATTCAAATAAATGAATGTTTTCTGCTTAACTGTAAATACCACTGGTAAGGTAATGACCTTACTGGCTTCTGTGTTGCCAATAATTTTAAAGTTCTCTTTCAAAAGGAAAATATATTGTCCTGCCTATTCATATTAAAATGGCTTGTTATTTTCCTATAGTTATTCTAACAGCTTCTATGACAAAAGCATTCTCCTTAAAAGAAACAAACGTAAAGCCACTTTAGAACACAGCAATCAGCAACATTAAACAAATATACTGCTTTGATCAGCAAAGGTAAAAAAATGAGGTATGAGATCAAAGTTGGATTCAGATGAATTTAGGTCAAACTGTCTGTGAGGTTAAGTCCAGTCAGACCATTTTGAGTTCCCAGTAAGAACAGAAATAGGTCTTCATAGTAGGTCTTTTGCTGTGTAAAAATATGTATGTGGCATTACAAACTTAAATAATGTGTATATTGGAGCTGTCATGACCAACCCAAAACTTAACACTGAAGAACAGGTCTTCCTCATTGTATAGTTCACTGGCTGCCAAGAGTTCCTTCCATAATTAAAACCCCTCAAAAATCACCTCACACGTCCTTCCCGAGCATTCTCTATGCTTGAAAAACTCGGGCTATGGGCTGAAGAAAGGTTCAATATCTGTGTTCTGTGCATCCGGTGTTCTTTTCCATCTGATAGCAATTCTATGAGGAAATTCAAAGAAATTAAGAATACAGTGCATCTGAGAGTAAAATAAAGGTATGTTTTACACAGCAGAGTAGGAGTCCCGCTCTGCTCTTGGTCAGAACTACGAGGGAGTTCATTCACCTGAACTGGTTGTTGAAATAACAACTGATTCTCAAACTTCCTATTAAAACTAACATTGAGCATGCATCCTAAGGGTTGTTTTTATTTCATACTCACTTGGGTGGCTCACTTACTCTTCTTGCTTCCACTCTGACTGGATTTTGCCTCTTCTAAAGCATGCTAAGGATGTCTAGCTACCACTGCATGTGACTGCAGAACTCTTCCTCCCTAAACTTGGTTGATGCCTGGCCACTTTTGCACCCAGTGTCACAAGCCTGAAGCTAGACTGAGCCCGGTGTTACCAGTGCCCTCCTTTTGAATCTAGTTCAGAGTCAGCGAGCAAATAGTATTATTCAGTCAAAGATGGAGGAAGAAGAGCAACATCATGTTTCAATTAGAAAATTCAGTGATAGCCAACTTTTCTCTCACCTAAGCTTACCATTTGAGCAGCCCTGCTGACAGAGTTTCTTCTGACTTACACTGGGGGAGATGAGGCTTACAATATATTTCATGAGAATGACTAAGCGAGGAGGCTGAAATCAATCGTAAATCTTGTCTGGAACAAGAATGAGAGCAGACCCAGCGTACTAAAGCTGAAATATTATTCTTTTAACTTGATTGGTTTTGTGCTCTAAAAGCTTTTGGGTGAGGGTTGTTATACTCTTGCTTTACTAGATGCTCTTCTATAACACAGACATGCCATTACACTCTTTGTTCCCTACAGCCATTTCATACAGTGATTCAGTTCCAACGTGAAAATACTTCCCTCCTCCCGATTGATTATGTTCTTTACAGCTGTTGATGGAAAAGACTGTCCACCTAGTGATACCCTGAAGGTTGCAAGGCACTTCATAACACCGTCAGTCATACTGTCACACCCTGTTATTAGAAAACCTCCTTTCACTTCTGCCATAACTGGTTTCCACTTCACTTCATGCCTCAATGAGTTTTCCTCAAGTCATTCCTGTTAAATTCAGTTCCACAACTGAAGAATTTAATGTCTAGGAACTCTTTACTTTAATCGGAGAACTCTCTCTTTCATATTTTCACCTTCATATAGTATCGTTAATCAGATATTACCTTTCATTTGGATTGGAACCAAAAATAGCAGAAAAAGGTATCACAACCACAGCACCGGAAAACATGGGAAATCAGTCCATTCTTAAGAAAGCCTTTTATTCCCTGCCACATATGGACTTATTTAAAGACAGAAGCATGAGGTTTTAATTTGAACTCTGGGGTTTTTTTTAACCTATTTAACTTCAAGCATGGGAGAATTCCTCTCAGGTGAGACCCAGGGAAATCCAGTTTGTCTCTGATTCAGTAACTGAGTTGAGCTCATGTCAGGCTTCTGCCTGGGAATTTCTAGAGGAAGGTGAAGATACTCACTGAACACTGAGCTGACAAAGAACGTACCTTCTTCAAATAATATATCTGCCCATATCTCCATCTTATCATAGAATCATAGAAGGTCCTTTAAAGATCATCTAGTCCAACACCCCTGCAATGAGCAGGGACAGCTTCAACTAGATCAGGTTGCTCAGAACCCCATCCAACCTGACTTTGAATGTTTCCAGGGATGGCGCATCTACCACCTCTCTGGGCAACCTGTGCCGATGCTTCACCATCCTCATTGTAAAAAATTTCTTCCTTATATCTGGTCTGAATCTACCCTCTTTTAGTTTAAAACCATTACCCCTTGTCCTATTGCAACAGGCCCTGCTGAAAAGTCCATTCCCATCTTTCTTACAAGCCCCCTTTAAGTACTAAAAGGCCACTATAAGGTCTCCCTGGAGCCTTCTCTTCTCCAGGCTGAACAACTCCAACTCTCTCGGCCTGTTCTCATAGCAGAGGTGTTCCATTCCTCTGATCATTTTTGTGGCCCTCCTCTGAACCCACCCTAACAGGTCTGTGTCTTTGCTGTGCTGGGGCTCCATAGCTGGACACCTTACTCCAGGTGGGGTCTCACAAGAGTGGAGTAGAGGGGAAGAATCACCTCCCTCGACCTGCTGGCCACTCTTCTTTTGATGCAGTCCAGGATATGGTTGGCTTTCTGGGCTGTGAGCACACGTTGCCGGCTTATGTCCAACTTTTCATCCATCAGTACCCCCAAATATGTCTCTGCAGCGCTGCTCTCAATCCCTTCATCCCCCAGCCTGTATTGATGCCTGGGATTGCCCCGACCCATGCACAGGACCTTGCACTTGGCCTTGTTGAACCTCATGAGGCTCACACGGGCCCATTTCTTGAACTTGTCCAGGTCCCTCTGGATGGCATCCTGTCCTTCAGGTGTGTCAACCCCAGCACTCAAGCTTGGTGTCATCTGCAAACTTGCTGAAGGTGCACTTGATCCCACTGTCTATGTCATTGATGAAGATATTGAACAGTACTGGTCCCAGTACAGACCCCTGAGGGACACCACCTGTCACTAATCTCCATCTGGACATTGAGCCATTGACCACTACCCTCTGGATGAGACCATCCAACCAATTGCTCATCCACCAAAGAGTCCACCCATCAAAACCCTATCTCTCCAGTTTAGAGAGAAGAATGTTGTGGGGGACCTTGTCAAAAGCCTTACAGAAATCCAGCTAGATGACATTCGTAGCTCCTCCCTTGTCCACTGATGTAGTCACTCCATCGTAGAAGGCCACTAGGTTGGTCAGGCAGGACTTGCCCTTGGTGAAGCCATGTTGGCTGTCTTGAATCACCTTCCTGTCCTCCATGTGCCTTAGCATAGCTTCTAGGAGGATCTGTTCCACGATCTTCCCAGGCAGAGAGGTGAGGCTGGCAGGTCAGTAGTTCCCAGGGTCCTCGTTTCTACCCTTTACAAAAAGGGGTGCAATGTTTCCCTTTTTCCAGTCACTGGGGACTTCACCTGCCTGCCATGACGTTTCAAACATCCTGGAGAGTGGCTTGGCAACTACATCAGCCAATTCCCTCAGGACTCTGAGAAGCATCTTGTCAGGTCCAATAGATTTCTGTATGTTCAGGTTCCTCAGGTAGTCACAAACCTGGATCTTCTCTTACAGTGGGAGGGACTTAGATCCCCAGTCCCTGTCTTGCGGGTCCATCCACTCGGGAGGTGTGGGAAGAGAGGTTGCCAGTGAAGACTGAGGCAAAAAGCTGTTGAGCACCTCAGCCTTCTCCTTGTCCCTTGTTACCAGTTTGCCAGTCTTATTCATCAGAGGGGAATGCTACTTTGACCTTTCTTCATCATTTTGACCCTTTCCCATTAGCCATTTTTCAACTGGAACTTAGTCAAGAAATGCCCCCTTTGAAATTAATAAGGTTGAATTAAAAAGCAACAGAAGGGTAGCAAAGCATGGCCCTTTACTCACATACTTGTATGAAAAATGTCACGCTCTACCTTGAAATGTCAGACTTATTGTTCAAGATAAAACTCTCTGCAAAAGAAATGTTCCAAGAACTATATCTGTTTTCCAGGCTATTCTTTTTCTGTCTTGTTAAAAATGAAGATGAAATTTCATGTGACTACTTAAAATGAACATCGAAAACCTGCAATATAAAAAGTTTATGTTTGTTTAGAATTGCAAAATGGTATATTTAAGTTATCAGAAAATTTGGCTGTGTGAGGCTTACACAGACTTATGCTCTTTAAGCATTATTGCCAGACAATAGTATTTGAAAATAAATAAAATTATGGGTAGAAATATACAACAAAATAATGCTAAAAAATTTTCTACCAAAGCAATTTAAAAGCCTATATATTAAATAAAATGAAAATAAAATGAAATTTATGAAGAAAATCTGTCAGCTTGGAGAATGAGAACTGATACTATTACTGATGCTTTTCAAGCAAAGCAGTATGTCACACTATCAAGAAATATCAGAAGCAGTTAAAAATCAAAGCAATCCACGCTAAATAATACTTTTAATTACTTTGATGGAAATAGATTAATGATTAGATCACAAAATGAACCTAAACAGGGAAGCAGCTTAAAGTAAGTTATCCCCTTTTAAATCTTCTTTCACATAAGCAGGAACAGAAATGAAAACCATTCAAGTATGTTGCATCTACAGAATAACAGAAAGCAAAAATTTACTCTCACTTCTAACACAAGTGATAAAGTGTATTGGATGAAGTCAGTGTGTGACAGGACCTCAATAAGAGGAAGGTATTTCTTTACAGAATGTTACACTGAAACTTTTCAGGATATTTTGGATGCAAAATATTTTTTGTGAGCACAAGTAGCAGTTGAACCTGTTTATAGAAATATCTGTCCAGGGTTATTAGTACAGAACCATTACCTCTGACTTGGGAAGCACCTAGGCAGCAAATCACTGGAGATACTCTGTAGAGTGTGCTGGAAGAGTAGCACTAGATGTTTGTCCTTACACTCTTCCCTTGGCATTTGCATTTGGTAACTATTGGAGGTAAGATGCTGGGATCACCATACCTTTGGTAGCTGTTGGTGTTACATTTCTATGAGAAAGAAAATGCACTACATTCCTGAACTTCTAGGGGCAATGCCTACCACCAATATCAACTCATGGCCATACCCTGCCTCAGCGCAGTGGCAGGCAATTGGAATTCCCTCTGCTTTCCACCTTGCACACCAGAGAGCCCCCCCCCCCCAGCAAACACAGGAACGTGGAGACTCTCTACCATGTGGCCTTTTCAGAAACAGAAAGACAGACTCTTTTCAGTGGTGCCCAGTGACAGGACAAGAGGCAGTGGGCACAAACTGGAACACAGGAAGTTCCATCTCAACATGAGGAAAAACTTCTCTGAGGGTGGCAGAGCGCTGGAACAGGCTGCCCAGAGAGGTTGTGGAGTCTCCTTCTGTGGAGACACTCAAAACCCGCCTGGATGCGATGTTGTGCGACCTGCTCTAGGTGAACCTGTTTTGGCAGGGGGCTTGGACTGGGTGATATCTGAAGATCCCTTCCAACCCCTACCATTCTGTGATTCTGTGACATTGCCTTGATTATCTATGGGTAGGAAGAATAAGAGAAAGCAAAGGAAGAGCCAATAATATCATGTTCAAGATTGTCAGGGTAACAAAGAAATATTTTGAGCTGGACCCAAGTCTTAATAGCCTTTGCTGTTGGAAATCCTTTGGCAAACCATGAATATTCTCCTCATTTAGTGGTTAGTCCATGCACTGATCAAGAAATGATGAACAGATAATTAAACAGTGTGTTATATGGCACAAATATGAAATCCAGCTTTGTTAATGGCACTTCTTCATTATAAAGGGTTTCCTTTCAGTACAGTTGTCCTTATTTCTTTGCTGCTTAACTATATAAAGTTCAGTTAAAGCAGGATGTGCAATAAATCCACCTCCTTAACAAGCTCCTGTAGAGCAGGAGTCTTTGCAGGCTCTGTTTATATGGATAGCAGCATTTTTAGTTAATCTCACACTAGCTTTACCAATCTTCTATGGAGAAATCCAAAGCACAGAAAACTGAAAGCATATTGTTTGTGAAAACCTCCATATGCTGAGAGCAACTTATTTCTTAGAGCAAGTGGCAAAGCAGTTGGACCATTTTTCTTAAAGATGTGACAGCCAAATGCTGAGACAGAACAAAGACAGCGATTAAAAAAAATGACATAGTGAGTGAGGATGAATATGGTCTATCATTATGAACTAGATTCACACTGTAACTGGCAGGTGACACACCAGATTCTTTTTAGTTTAAATTATTTTGCAAATGTTCATACCAATTTATGTTCTTTTCATATTACTGATGTTATTATAGTTGCAGTATTGTAGCTAAGTGTTAAAATTAAAACACACCTAGTTCTTTTTATTGCAACTAGACTATGCTTTCACTGTTTGGATATGTGTAGAATCAGGAAAAATCTTCCTTTTCTTCCTCCTCCTCCTCCTCCTGCACCTTTTGAGCCCCACAGTCCCAACTCAAGATTTGTACTTTATAAAAGAAAATCACAGTCTCCATTTACATGAGCAGGCAGAAACTCACTTAGCTTCTATGATGATTAGAACGTATAATCACAGTCGGTACGTTCACTGACTTTGTTTCACTAAACATAGGTTTAGTGATCTTAAAGAAAAATACTGACCTCAGCTTTGCCTCAGCTAATACTTACTTTCCGAGTTAATTGTAATTTTCTTGTTGGTCAAAATTAAACTTTATATAAAACTGTTATATATTAAAATTATGAAGAAATTTAGAAGCTTTAATACTGAAACAGTAAAATGCAAAAAGACAGGCCAGATTCTCAAAACTGAAAGCCACAGCCCATTGGATTACTGATCAAGAACATGTCTTGATGTCTTGTCTCTAATTCAAATATAATATCTTTCAGCAAAATAAATGCAATACAAGCATTAATTGAGCATATTTACCGCCATGGAAACAGCACTTCTTGCCTTTAACCAGCTTTGCAAACATCTCCAAAACTGCTGGGGAGATGGGAAACCACTGTATCTCTGAGGATCTGAGTCAATGCAGTGAGATAACTGAAAAAGGTAATTAAATTCTTAATAGTAACTATAGGCAATACAGAATTACTTAGCTTTAAAATACAGTAAAGTGAACTTCATTACACAGCTAATGTATATAACAGGTCGTGTCAGTCTCGTAAACTTACATCTTAAATACATATGTCAACATTTCAAACAAGTCCTAAATATTGGAATAACACTTAAATAAATTGATTTATATTTTGATTTCTGGTGTAATTAAATTCTAAAGTACTACTTCACATTGGTATCAAACACAAATGTTCAATTACTTGCCTTAGAATATCATATTTTTGGAATGCATTTTATAATAGCATCACAATATGATTTTGCTTTCTCAATGTCACAAACATAAATACTATAGGAACAGCATGGAAATATATTCACTTAAGAGCACAAGAATCGTGCTATAAGGGAAAAGTTTTAGTTCAGTTTTGTGTCTAATAGAATGGCTCTTAGGGGAAAATCAAAAGATGCATGAGTAAAGTGGTCTTTTATTTTGGATGACATCTCAGCTGACAAACCTAAACTTTAGAGACATCTGCAACTGGAGATTGTATCTGGACTACCTTATTTTATAGTTTCTGAATGGTCTATCCTCCACTAATCTGCCTAATCTCTTGTTTTGAATTTATTTATAATTTTGGATCCCAAGACTTCCCATTGCAATCTTTTCCATATGCAAGTTAAGTGTTATGTGAAGAAGTATCTCCTGTCTGATAATTTTGGAGTCATCCAATTAAATTACTGGATGTGACAACTCTGTTCCCTATTCACTTTCCCTACAGAATTCATTGAAGTCTACTGCATCTCCCTGTTGCATCTTTAATGCAGCTCTGGCTTGAAGCAGAGTCAGAGATAACACTTCACAGGAGCACACAAGACACAATTTTAAGTCCTAGATCATTCATAATATAATTCCAGTAATGTTTACCATTGCCTTGGGAGTCTTTTCAGTCTTTCCCGGCAAAGCAGACTACATTAGTTGCTCAAAGAAGAGGGAGCTGATTTGCATAATGCCATGCATTAATATGAAAGGTTTTGCAGTTCATTGGAAAGTTACTATTATCATAAAAGCTGGGGGTTTTTTTGGTGTTGCTACTGGGCTATTAGCCAGATATCAGCTTTTGTGGTCAGTGTTTCCTTCCTGTGCATGCAACCGAGATGTAATTCTCTTCTCACCAATCCCCAAAACCCTAGAACATTTTTGTAGACAATAATATAATGAAACTTCCATTTTCTAATACCAAGAAAAAAATGAAACAACCCTGAAACTTTTTGATTCATGATTCTATTTTTATGCAGCAGTGATGAGAATGAGCAAACCAACAAAAAACTCATTGCTTTTTCATCAGTGGAAGAAATGAGTTTTTAGTTCCTTTCCCATTTAATCAACACCTTTAGTTTTATAGAGTCATGTGAAATTTGTCTAGTTTAAAAACATTAACTCTGGGGTCAAACCAAGCAGGATATTCAGATCCTTTTGGGAGAAGGGTCAGGAAATCATAGCATGATCTTGTGAATTCATTTCTAGTTCCCAGAAAACCACTTCTCTCTGGACAGGAAGTTGGTGACATGGAAACCAAAAATTCCATTTCCAAATGAAAATTAAAATTTGTTGGCAGTGAGGAAACCTCAACATTGGAAATTTCAAGCAAAGTAAGGAAATGACAGGAAGTCACTCATTAGACAAATCAGTGCAGGATTACAGGGGAAAAAGAATTATTCAGAATAATTATACCAGGAAAACATAAAATTTGATGAGCAATTTTGCCTATGAAATTCACAGTGCAGTAGAAGTCTGGGAGAAAAGATATCGTGGCTTACCAGCTTTGTTGTTTGTTTAGTTTTTTTTTTTTTTACTCTTTTCTGATTTCTCAAAAGGCATGAAACTAATTTACTTCAAAACATTCATTTGATCTGATAGTGTTATATAAAGAGATATATTGGTAACTCTGAAGGAAACCTCACACTAGGAAGTTATTTTTCCTTTCTTCTTAGATTCGTATGAACTAAGAAGATGATCATAAAGTGAAAACACTTTCTGTTTACTGATTCACTGATGTTAATTCTTTTCAGCATTCTTCTCAGGTCAGGTATTATGATAATCATAAAACGTTGCTTGAGACATTAATTCCCATATCTACTATCAAAAATATTGAAAAATTGGACATGCAAAGACAAATAGAGAGATTTTACCTGTGAACCAATTAATTTACTTATGAATGTGATTAGGCTCATAAAAACGTGTTTGCCAGTGACCTAACGGCATGTAACCCATTCCTCTGAGAGACGGTTTTTCTGACAGTATGACTAACTGGTGACAGTGGTTTCACTTTTAGTTATCAGTGGCCTAGTAATGAACTTCATATATTTTTAATTAAATGTTTGGAGGCCACTTACATTTACAACTGGCTTAATTAAATGTTATATTTGCATATTGAGATCAACTTCGGCTTTAAAATGTTATTCCGTTCCTAGACACAGGTATACTGGGCACAACAAGTAGCGTTTGTTAGTAATGTGCCGACGTTGATAGTCAAACTCAAAAGCAGCAGCAGGAAAGTTAAAGCAAATCAAGTATTCATCAACTGTAAACAGCTACAACTGAATCTGGTCTCCACAGCAATGTGGGGTGAACGCACTAGAGCTAAGCAAGGAGCCAAGGCTTCAGGTCGTACAAAGCTCTGACTGCATTTTTCCTCCTCCTCCGTCTACTGAAGTAGATAGTTGTGCCTCCTGGTTTTTTTTAAAAATATTATTATACAAAATAGGAAAATTAAACACTCCACTTCTATCCTTACCCATTAGACAAGTGTTTTCTCTAACAAAGCCTCTAATAAGAACTCCATGCTAAATTTCCATTCCTCTTCCCGTGTATTTAACAGTACTCAAAAAGAATAGAAGAATACAAAAAGGCTACTTTTTGGAAAAAATACGACAGTTTAAATAAGCTGAACTACTGAAGTCCGAGAAGGTCCCACTGAAAAAGCCAAAACCCTCTAAATACCGTTTACCCTGCGGCAGGGATGGACTGGAAGACTTGCTGAGCTCCTTCCACCTTTTTCTCATTCCCTGAGGTCCCGCGGAAGCCATTTGCTGTTCACGAGTGGGGTTGGATTGGTAACACCCTAGCACAATACCACAACATTGAGCGCCATCTCCTGGCAATTTGCAAGCCAGGTGCTCGGACAGATGGACACACGTCAGTGTTCTGTACCAGGATGACGGACAAGAGCAACCTGTTTGATCCATAACTCCTGGAAGCACACTGGCTGGAACAGTGACAGCACATCCTGTCCCATGCAGCTTGTCCCATCCAACAGTCAACATTAGTCATTCAAAATCAGAAATAAACTGGATAGCTAATATTTTACATCTAATAAAGTATGTAAATCAGTTCCAGCAATGTTTTGTGACATCAGTGGGTTAAAATCCTCTCAAATGTATACAGTAATTCAATAGAATTGATGTTTTTTTTCCATGTAATGATTAATAAAACCCAAGTTTGCTTCTTTGGTGTTCCCACCTCTACTCATTTGTGCAGAGCAAGCACTTCTTGCAAGCAGAGGAGACAGCTTTGTAACTCAACAAATCATGGAAACAGATCTGTCAGCTTCCCATGCCTGTATCCTGAAAACTCTCCAGACCACATTTGAAACACTTGCATAAGACCTACACTTTCCAGGCACCAAAGAACGGGCAGCCTACATTCCTGTTTCTCAGTGTGTGCCCTCCCCGTATGCACAGATTTGTGATTTCAAACTCTAAACCATTGTGTTTCTAAAAAAGGTCAAACTACCTCATGACAAACACACACCTCCCCTCCGCCCCCGCCAAACTACCAAAACCCCAAACCCAACTACTGCCTTGCCATAGATATGGTTGTTGCCATGGCACAGTGCAACAGAATAAAGCTGATTCCTGAAAGGTGAAAATCTTTGCAGGTTTTGAAGCTGGCAACTCTGTTTTAATCCCCTGCACAATCCTGTGGTATGAAAAATTTTGATAGTATGCCAGCACCTTTGGTATACGACAATAACAAAACATTGTTACATAGAATACCACACTGGTATGAGTTCTCCCATAATCTTAATTTTTTCCACAGCAAATAAAGTTTGTTTCTCAGCTGGAAAATTTCCTGATAATAAAAATAGCTCTTTCTTTATTTGGTTTCCCATGTGAGACATAGTTTACTGGTTCAGTGCTTCTTGCAGTGGTCAGTCTGGTCAATGCATACAAGAACTCCTAAAAAAAACCTCCCATCTTTGGCCCGAGTTAATATCATTACACAGTTGCTATGTGTTTGTCTGTACAAGATAGGCAAAGTACCTCCATTAATTTACTTTCTTTTAAGTATTGGGAAATCATCAACTCATTGAACTGGGCTTTGTTTAAGAATCCGTAAGGGTGGTTATGTAGTGTTTTCCTTGGCCATGCTAAAAAAAGTCATTCAATTACAATTCTGGTCCCTAATGGTTTGCCTCTTATCAGAGTCATACCAGGAATTTGAGTGTGTTCAGAAGCCTCTTTGTATCTCTATGTACACTGTCTCTCCAGGCCCTAATTTATACATTTTGTTTTGCCTTTTTTAATAAATTTTGTGTTCAGAAATGTTGGGATAGAAAAATAACCAGATTTCACCCAGATGCTTGTTTTCAATCATGTAATTCAAAGTGCAGTGCATGAGAGCCCCATCTGCTCGGAAGCAAACCCGTGTCTGCATCTGTTCCTCTAAAGCAGGCCTTTAAAATCTACCCTAGAAATCTACACAGTCCTCCTGGAGTAAGGTCTCCTTATGAACCACAACTTTATTCCAATTTGCATTTTCAATCCCTCATGTAATTTTTTCTTCAACTTTGTATCTTACTGTTGACCCTCGGAGATCTGTGCTAAAAGAGAAAAATGCAAAATATTTACATATGGTAAGATTCACGTATGGATCTTTGTACCATATCATTGCAACCAACTACACTCTACATAAGATGCTGAAAGCTGCAGAACATCTATCACCATGAGTGGTTTCAAGTACTCCCCTTGGACTAGGAAGAATTCATGGATCAAAAGGACCAGATCTTGTCCCAGAGAGCATTGAGACCAGCAGCCAAGTAACAACAAAATGAAACCAACTCCAACCTTGACATGCTATTCTCTTGCTCAAGTTCTATCACTTATGAATGTTCTTGATTTCTATCTCCTTACAACTTACCAGACAATAGCTGGCTGATCATTGGAATAATTTTGCAAGGTGTAAAAGAGTAAAGTCAGAGAAAAGCTATATTTTTACTGCTCATTTGCTCATCGAGAGCATTTTCCTGAAGTCCTTAAAGATACTATCTTAACAAATAATTCTCTATAAATTGCTTGCATCCCTTAATGTCTTACATCACAACTGCCCAGTCCTGTCTCCCAGCAAGGAGTTTCATCAATGACAGATTTGGGAAGAAAAGTAGAATACATAGTCTGCTATTGTGCATATGAAGTCTGAAATGGAAAGCAGAAATCAGGGACAGAGTACTAATTATGCACAGACACTTTCAGATAAGTTAAAGAAAAGATGCGATGATTTTTATCCAGAAAATATACATTTTCAGAATTTTATAGAAATATTTATAAGGACATGTTGCAATTAGTTAAAATACAGTAACTCAGCCTGCAACTCAAAAGTTGTAAATACAGTTTTGCAAAGTGAGCTTTGTTTGCTGGTTGGTCAAGTGGCCTGAACCCCTTGTGACCCAATTTATAGCGCTAGTCTCAACAGCTAGAAGTATGAACATTCATATTGGCAAAGTGGCAAATCAGAAAGGTGATTGTATATATATGTGTATAGACATATTTTTACAAGTGTAATTTAAAACAAACAAATTTTTCTCTTCAGGACGAAATTTACCCTATTTTGATATTTATAGAAAGTGATATAAAGTAATGAAGAAGCATATTATCTTTGATATGCTAGTTATGTAGTAATTTTAGATGTTATCCGTAAGATTACTTTGCATGTAACCTTAGAATGTTAATCCTGAATCTCAAAACCGTTCTCAGGTTTACAATCCATCTGCAAATGTATTGTGCTTTTTGATTTATAAAAGCTCCTAATTGCATGAGTTGGAGCAGATTTGCTCAGTGGGGCTGCTAATTAAGACAAAATTATTGCTGAGAGTGAAATTCAGAGCTTCATAAAAGCAAACTTTAAAGGAGTTTGTTGGGTGTTCTCCTACAGAACTGTGCCTTGTCCCCACAATAAGAAGTTGCATCACTGAAAGATACCAAGAGTTTGTAAAGTAACATGAGGGTGCCAATTTTTTGTATGGATGTTTGTTTTTTTTATCTTATACCCATGTTGAGATCCTCCAGCGAGCCTGCACATTAGCCATTTGCCAGTGTAAATAGATCTAATTGCAGAAGTAGGTGGTAATCAGCAGTTTATAGTGTCCTGAAATTAGGAAGCTGAAAGCCCAGTCATAAAGCTGTATGCTCCTCCAAAGAATTCATAGAATTCCTGAATATTTTTGTCCTTTTACCCACTATCACACAAATCAATTTATTCCTCCCACAATTTCAATTTTCAAAAATTTCCAAACAGGTACCTTTTGTGATGGAATCAATCTTTTATCTAAAATCTCATAATATTACCGTCTTTTCCACTTGATGGTGTAAGTGATTGATGGGGTTCTTGTCCTTTTAAAGCCAAGGTGTTGTCATCACAGAATGCCATAGTTTAAGACAATACATGCAACTTCGATACAGTGACTCAAAGGAACAGAATTAAGCAGGTGAACACATACTCACAAGATTAAGTCCTAGTCGTTTTTACCCTAGAGTCCAAATATCCATTAGAAATTTGGTATTGATACAACTTTCTGAATGTGTGCATGCTTAAATCTATTTTTTTCTCTGCGTGAATAATTTTACTACACATTTATATCCCTGGAACTGGTGCTTCCTTCTGTAAACATCTTGAACCACAGCTGCACATTGTCATTAAGGAAAAGTCCTAAGGGAAATTGTATATGTTAATCTTATTATAAACTCTTTCAACCAAAAAGCATTTTTTACTAGGCCTATCCAAATTTTCTTAAATTCAATATGCTGTTACACTATTTCCTATAGAATCATCTTCATTTCTCCTCCTCAGGTTTCATAGAGCCCTCTCTGAACATTAATCTTAGATCTGTCCCTAATTACCTGACCCTGTACCCCAGTGGACCCACCCATAGAGAAGCAGCTGCATAAGCAAATAGTTACAAACTTGGTAATGAATATGGTAAGTAGCTTTGCCTTTGTCTTATCTGAAGCACAGCAGTTTCCAATATGGTATTTGGCATTCATTGTTCCTTTTCACCACTTCTAAAAATTACTTCTGGTGTAGATGCACGGAATTTTCAATCCAATTTTCTTTTTCCATCTGAGTACTTACAGGTTCTCAACTGGAAGTGCAGGAGTAATCCAGCTGAATGGTACTGGTTGCAGTCTAAAAGTTAAGAGCATGTAGAAGGATCTTGCTGAACGAGGATAACTGAGTGCTCCCACTGAGAAAGCAGCACAGCTCCTGGAATAAACCCTGAGGCTGGCAGTGAAAGCCAGCTGGAAGGCTGCATTTGCTGTTCGTATGAGAGACTTCTGCTCTCCAGAATACCCACACTTGAGCTTATTCAGACCAACAGTCCCAGCTGCCTCAGTGCCCCTGCTCATGTAACCTGCTTTTCTCCGGTGACTTGATCTGAATAACAGGAACGTGAAGAAAGGAGAATGAAAGTAGCAGGGATAAAATCCTGTCCCCTCGGAAATGACTGGTGGCATTCTCAGTGACTTCCATGGGGCCAGGGGGGACTTTTTTTTTTTTCCTTCTTTTCTTCTTTTTTTCTGATTAGCAGAACATAACCAACATTGTAAAACTGCAATAAAAGACATGACTTGACATCACATTATTTTGCACATTTTAGGAAGACCCTCTATCCTGCTGCCTTTAGCAGCTATGCAAAAGAGTGCTTAAACAGGCCCCTAACTGATGACAGCTTTATAAAGCATATTTAGGTAGGGTTCTACAGTGCTAAATTGCTGGCCATTTCTTGACTGGTTTCATCTACTACTTGATTACCTGGCCCTTAAGAATTATGTTTTTTAAGTCTTTTTCACTATGCAAGTTCCTTTGTTTTTCTTGAAAGTGCAGTTGAGATTCTTATCCAATAGCTTACTCTTTAAAACTGGTACTTAAAAATACCAGCAGCTTTTAAGCGGCTTGCAACAGCCACGACTGTAGTCACTACTTTGTGTATTTTCAGTTTGTAATTTGAGGAGACATGAAAGATGCTTATTTTTGCAACAATGTGGCTCTTGGAAGTACGGGCTTCTCCGCATAATAAAAAGAACCAAGTCAAGAAATCAATACATAATTCATACTAATAAAAGTCTATTTAATATTATGATACTGAATTGCTATCTGAGCATAACACGGTTATATGATGTGAAATACTAAAGGTGATAAATATAATCTATATACGCTTGTTTACAAGAAACTCTTTTACTTGTTTATAATTACTGTTGCCTGGATAAAGAACAGCCAGAAACCAGCGTGCAGCTGTTATGTTATCAAATCATACAAACCTGCCAGCGAAACTTCTAAAAATGGAGTTCATGTATTTCAAATTTTGCTTAGCATATGCATATTTTTGCTTCCCTACAAAACAATTATTTTAAATTCAGTCACCTTCCAGTAAGACTAGAAATTTTGTAGTCACTTATGATTACATACTGAGCCTACATATTTTTGTAGCTATCCAGAGATGCAAGCATAAACAGTTTTTGACTCTTGCACAGAAATAGGATGTTTCATGGTAATGAAAAATGAGCAGTAGAAGATTGTACTGGCAGTCCTTCTAATGGAAATAATTGACACGATGGCACGACCCACCTGATATCTAGCGTGAACAGATTGTGGAAGGACATTGAAAGAAAGGAAAGGGCCAAAGAGGATGGACAAGAAACTAGCCAGAGACATTCATTACAAGACCATAACCATGCAATATTTAAAAAAAAAAAAAAAAAAAAAAAAAGAAACTAATACCTTAAAAAGTGTCAGAAAGGCCTAAGGTCCAGCAAAATCTCTTCAGAGCTAGTATAACATAACATTAACCTCACATAAGCATATATATGCATTTCTAAAAACTGATACATAAACAGCTATTCAAAATATGCTGCTTTTGCTCTAACTCATTTTTAAAAATCTTGCAAGCACTAAGATCCTTTAAAATACTTAGGGAAGGTTAGGGAAGAACAGTTGACCAGTTTCCCTCATTAGCTTCGTAGGACTCGACATAGACAAGACAGAGTGTGCATAATTGCAAACTACTTAAATATTCCACACAGATCTATTTTAAGCACTCATATTTCAATCAATGATGCAGAAGGAAGCTGCAGTATAAACACACTCCATTCAACCAGATTTGCATATTGGTGTCAGTAGTTTGAATCAAACCAATTAGACCATGTAGTTATCTATGGAAAACATATGGCAGACTGATAAAAACCCACTTCTATGTTTAAAATCTACAGTATTTCATTTGCATAGCAAAAAGCAGCTGAAGGAGGATGTTATTCTTCAAGGACTAGACAAACTGATACAAGAAGAACTCCTTGGGCTGGATCCTCAGCTGGTATAAATCACACTGAATACGCTGGTGAATTGAAATAGAACTACTCGTTCGAAAAGCAAACACGTGCTCACATAGACACTGAATCAAGCACTGATTTCTCTTTGTTCTCAGTTCCTTATCTGTAAAATGGGGTTATCCCATTTCCTCACACATTGTTATTTCAATTAGAGCAAAAGCTCTTCAGAAGGGACATTGTCTATTAGCTTGTGTTTAAACAAAAATACAAATTTGCAAGAGGGACACCATCTTGCTTGAGCTACTGCCCTAACATGAATAATGGCAATGGTACCTCAACCTTTTTATCTCTATGTTTTCCCTTTCGTGATGGCCTAAAAGCTTTTCTTAGCTCATGTTTATCTTCAGCAATAAATCATGTTTTCATTGCATCCATGCCTCATTGGGGTGCAAATAACAAAACAAGACAAATTAAACTGTAAAGCAGTTGCTGAGGAAAGAAATAAAGAAGGACAGATAAATGAATTTCAGTGGGAAAGACAACACTGCTTCTAAACATAATCTTTTACTGCTGCTGCCTCCCATATTAAAAAGAAAAAAAAAAGTCAACCCCTTTGAGCAGCCAGTGATTTAGCTATAAAAATATCTGGTCTGCTCAACATGACTAATCTCCTCATCAGTGCCATGTTCAGATGACCAGACCTATATGTTGTTCTGGTAATATCTGTATGCTAAGCATTTAAGCCCTTCTCAATACGTCCGTGGCTCCTAGACTGCTCTTTTACTGAATGAAGCACCCTCCTGATTTGTTGGATGACATCATTTACAAACAATGACATTGTTGTCTGGAATGAATATCAATAAAAAAAGAAAGAATGAATCCACTATCATCTATTTGAAATTCAGGCTTAGCACTGTATAAAGTAACAATATATGCTAATTTCTCCCCCCTTCTACACATTCTTCAGCAAGTAAGTCACATTCTTCAGAAAATCAGTCAGTTCACTGCAGATAAATTATTCCACAACTACTGAATCATGAAATGCCAGGGAACATAACCATGGCTCAGGACAACACAGCAATTTTTTAATTCTTTTTTTTTATTTTCATAGCCCTCCCCCCCTCCCCCCATGTATATATTAAAAAAAGGAAGATCCTGATATCAAAATCATCTACATCTAAACAGTAGTTAGCATTCAAGGAGAAAACAAAATGTTGTCTTTTTCTCATTGGTATTCAGATAGCAACTGCTGAAGCAAGGAACTCTGCTAAATGTTGTCCTGTCTGTGAATCGTGAAATAGCTTCAGTCCCTCGTGAAGATTTTACTAAGTTTCTATGAATTACATTCAATAGCAAGGTTAATAATAAAAATAAGTTTTGGAAGTATTAAAACATTTCAGTTAAATAAAAGACCTACCACCTGAATGCTAAAGTTCGTTAAGAATCACACAAGTCTCTGTTAATACCACAGGAAAGAGTGTCTCCTGCATATCCAAATCAAATACTTTCCCAGACTAGGCAGTTTCTTTTATCATAGAATTTTCCAACCATTTAGATTGGAAAAGACTCTTAAGATCATCTAGTCCAACTGTAAGCCTAGGACTACCAAGTCCACGACTAAACAATGTCCGTGAGTGTCATGCCTACATGTCATCTAAATACCTGCAGGGATGAATGATTCAACCACTTCCCTGGGCAACCTGTTCAAGTGCTTGATAACCCTTTCAGTGAAGAAATTTTTCCCAATATCCAATCTAAACCTCCCCTGGCACAACCTAAGGCCGTTTCCTCTCTGTGATGGATGCCCTCGACTCCTGAACCAAACTACCTCCAAAGGAGGTAAAAGTCTAGGCTGTTACTGGGCCAAGAACTTCTCTAGTTCCAATCTGTTCTCTGAAAACCCACGAAGGAGCAGAGACCTCCCTGGTTACCCAGGAATGCCGATAAATGATTGAAGGTGGCTTGGTGAACACTTCTGCCAGCTTCCTCAGTACCCTTGGGTGGATCCCATCTGGCCCTATAGACTTGTGTATGTGTAAGTGGTGTAACAGGTCACTAACCAATTCCCCTTGGATCATGGGGGTTTCATTCTACTCTCTGCCCCTGTCTTCCAGCTCAGGGGGCTGGGTACCCGGAGAACAACTGGTCTTCCTACTAAGGACTGAGGCAAAGAAAGCATCAAGTTTCTCAGCCTTTGTCACTTTGTTTCCCCTCACATCCAATAAATGATGGAGATTGTCTTTAGCCCTCCTTTTGTTGCTAATGTATTTATAGAAATATTTTTTATTGTCTTTTATGGCAGTAGCAAGATCTAGTTGAGCTTCGGTCCTTCTAATTTTCTCCCTGCATAACCTCACAACATCCTTGTAGTCCTCCTGAATTGCCTGCCCCTTCTTCCAAAGGTCATAAACTCTCTTTTTTTCCTGAGTTCCAGCCAAATCTAGGAAGGAAGGATAAGCGAGGAAGGAGCAGCAGTGGGGTAGCCCTGCATTTTAGGGAGAGTTTTGATAATGGTGATGAAAGGGAAGAGTGTTTATCGGTAAGAATCAGGGGAAAGGTTCTTTTTCAATCTAAATGATTCTATGATTCTACCCCTTCTGAAGAGTTGATAGCCTATATGATTAACCTCCATATTGTGGTTTTAGTTTAATCTTGATACCATACTACGTACTCTTCATTGGATATTTTCAAAGTGAAATTTGACATAAAAAGAAAAAAACAATGTCAGTATTTTTTCTACAAGATCTGACACTGACAGAAGCATTTCATAGTGAGTGGTTCTATTCTTAAATATAGGAGTTGCAGGATTGAGTTTTTGATTTCAGCTAGGTAAAGAACTGGAAGTACTGGACACAGAAGAATCTAAATACTATATGGAACCATCGGTGTGGTTTAAGTGTAGGTGTCTGCTTAACAACTTCAAAAAAAGCCCATCTGGGTACTTATTCAACCTCTTGGCTCTAAAGCAATTGATGCTCAGCAAGAAAAGTGCTATATCCTCTGCATCTGAATAAAAAGCATGGCAAAGTTTATTCCAGGTGCTTTATCATACTTACTGATCCAATAGATTAAACACACAATTGATTTATTTTTGTGTCAGTGAAGAGTGTCTATCAAACTCTCTTACAACTTATTAATGAACATTAATACTATCTCTTCCTTAGTTACAGATTATCCATGCAGACCCTAGGAATATCTTATTGCTCTAAACAAGTGATTCTCCTTGTCCTCAACATAAGCCTAATCAACTTTTTGCAGTCAGCTTGTCTCTTGCAGACAAAGCTTGTCTCTTGCCTTCGAGTCAAGGCCAGTTTTAGCTGATCTAAAAGGACCCCTCTGTTCTCCTCCCTTCCAAGACAGCTCCCAAACCAAAAACTAACCTCTGCTTTCCTTTAAGTTTTTGTTAGAGTATAGAGAAGAAACAAACCTGAAAGGAGTATCATTTACTGTTTTAACCTTTTTTCTCTGAAAAGTTCTTAATTTTTCAGGAACTAAGTAACACCTTATATGTAATTCACTTGTCTTTTCCACAGTGCATAAAAATTATACAATTCAAAACATAGCCCCATACTAGCTACTATGAAGGAAATTAAGTCTACCCCAACCAAAACCAGCACAGACCTGTACAATAAAACATGTTTTAACAACAGATAAATATCTTTTTTCCTTTTGATTTTCTTCCTACATTGGGTGCTTTTCCATTTTTCATTTGTTGAACAGAATTGCTGACAGCCAAGAAATTCCATTATTCCATTAGGAAGAGCTACCTAATGTTGATAACTTCTTAACAGCATTCTTTGTTTACCCAGAAATTATCTTTTCCCATACAAAATAGGTATTTGAAAGCACCCTGAGAGCTACATCATATTAACTATTTATAATGAATAAAAGATTCAGCTGTTTATAGAGCCTTGTTCCACGATGACCACAGCAGGGGTTTCTAATGTCGGTGTAGTACAAGACAATGCCGAAGTAACCTCTAAACATTTTCTTGATTCAAATCCCCTTTAAAATTCACTTAACACTGAATGAACTGAAAGAACAGAATAACAGTCACCTAAAAAGAAATCAGCAGTGACTGAGGTTGTACATATTAGGGTTCTGGGGTGACTGACGTCTATTTTATGCTATTTAATATCTTTGAAGGTAGCACAGTGATGAGGAACAATAACAAAGCTGTCACATAGATTGGCTTAGATCAATGTTTAGGCTGTGACCATTTGAATGTGGCTAGAGAAAATGGTATACAGTTGGAAAAAGGGAAAGTAAGCCACATAAAGGTGACTGAATTTGGAAAACAGTAAATCCAGAAGTGAGACTTGGTAGATGAACGTAGTTAAATTTAAGTTAGGATTAAAATAAGTGTTTACACAGGTTTCCTCTTCAATTTTGAAATAATCTTACAGGGAAAGTCATAAATTCTTCCTTGAGTACCTTAAAATCAACATGGGCTCTACTTGGTATTTGTGCTTTAAGCCAATACTAAGTACTAAGCCTAAGGAGTGACTACCTGGTTTAGACAGGAGGTCTGACCCAGCCTCATGTCCTTCAAGTTCGATTCTTTTTTCCTAAAAAAAAAAAAAAAAAGCTGTACAAGAAGAATGACTTTATTATTCTGAAAACCCAGCTAAGTCCTGAACTTAAAACATTTGAGCATTAACATCGCTATATGCGTTGTTCTACAATGGGTGAACTACTGCACCCCACCCACATTTGATTCTGCTGTCACTCTGCGTCTTCGGAAGTATGTGGCTTAAGGACTTCAAGAGTCTGTCGGAACTCCGTGCTCACAGAATTATCAAAAAGTATGCTCAGTAATAACACAGCGTCCCACCTCAAAAACTCTGCGATGTCTAATGGCACCAACTTTACATTTTTACACTTAAAAAGTGAAGCAAGACTTTGCATTGTCAGCTGAACTAATAAAAGAAAAAAGAATCATATTTAAACATATAAGCAGACAACAGGTCACATGAAATTATTTTAAAAGTATGCATAACACAAGGAGAAGCACCAGTTTAGTAAATTGTCTGGAATACAGTAAATATATATTAAGAACAAATACAATTATTGAACTGAAATCCTTTTTTCATAATTTATCATGAAGAAAACAACAGAGAAAGCAAAAAGGAAAAAGAAATCCAAGAAACTTATAATTTCTTCACTGCACACTTTGTTAAATACATCTTTCTAAAATCTTGTGATCCTCAAAGCAATAACACTTTCTTACCCTGGGTGTTAGTATATAAATACTTGCAGAAAAGGTGAATTTGAGACTAACATTTACAAGGCCATGTACTGTCCTTACTCTCTAGAAGAATTCTCTGATGTCAGTAGAAGCTAGATTGAAGGTCACTTATGGCTCAAATTGCTGCTGATGCTATAGTGGAAGGATTTACTTCTACATTGTTAACCTTTGCTTTCAAAGTTTTATTTCCTGACCATAAAAAAAAAATAAAAAAATCATTCATGGCTGTTACTTTGAAATATAATGTAAAAGGTGTTAGGCTGCAAAAGTTGTTCTTTAAAATATTACAGTAATGTAAGGCCAGGGGGGGAACCCCTACAAACCACTGAAAGAAGTCTCAAATGTGATTGACTTTTTTATAAAAGACAGTGGCTTTAATTATGGTTTCAGAAGAAAATAACAGATAACCACATTTTGTAAATTTCCACAACCGGTCATAATTTGTCTCAATTATGGCAAAGTACATCATACCAAAGTACCTCTTTACCTTTCATTTCATGGATTCTTGGACACAGTACAATGTCACAACGTATTTTGAAAATGTGACAGAGGTGTTGACAAGTGACATGTTTTCAAAGAAACTAAAGCAATCAGTAGTTGACACAGGTCAACAGAGCAATCTTTTGGGATGGTGGAGAAAATTGGGAAGACAAGATTCCTACCGATGTTTGAATGCAGAGTTTGAGCACTGCTATAATAAAGGCTCTGTTTCATGGAAGTAGCTTCGGATATCTGTAGTGGTTGCTGCCTTGAAGTGCTTCCCGCACTCTCCCTTTCTTGGAAACTCCCTTCCCACCCTCTCTGTTGGAGCTCAGCTCTCTGTAGAGCAGCTGCTGAACAGCAGAATTTATAGCTAAGGATGTTAAGTTAAATGAGAACTTATTTCAGATACCCTCTTGTTCTATGTTGCAAGTTGTGGCAGCTCAGACGTGTTTGGAAAGGAATATAAATGAACTCAGAGAGGGCTGCCCTCAATAGGATTTGCTAAGTCACCAGCTCCCACAGCTGATTTCAGATCTACATATGAGGGTGACATTGAGAAGATGCACCTTCAAGTGCACCAGTAACAGTTCACTCTCAGCTGTGACAGGTTGAAGTCATTGTTATTCTTCATTAGAATACCTAGCAATAGTTAAGCATGGTTTAGAATTGAATTTATAGGATTTTGTAGACCTTTTCTTTCTATTTTGTACATAAAAATCTTGAGTCCTACATCTTTTCTTTGGTTTACCCATTAATTTTTTGTTTGTTTGTTTGTTTTGAAAGGCAAGCATATCTGGAAAAAAAATGGTAAAGTTCAGTCTATCTTCATAGAGTCAATTGATCAATATAAATGGGAGAGTGAGCTGTCTCAAGGGAAAAGATAGATGCCTTGAGATAAGCTATGGAAGCTGAATCAGCAAGGCCTACTGCGGCTGTCCTAGTCAGATGTAAAGTGCATCAACAGAGCATCAGCATCTGCGGCTTTGGAGAGAGTTCTCCCAGAAAGGAGTTAGCAGTAAACTCCTCCTTAGATTTGCAGGCAAAACCATTAGATAGTTCAAAAGCAAGAAAAAGTGAAAGATACCCTCATTTTAGCTCTTGCTCTACCTATAGATTCAGAAAAGTTAGGAAAACGGCATATAATGTTACTATTTACAGTAAGCAGAGAAAAGGGTACTATGCTGCCCTGTTAACCTGATGAAATTATAGCAATCAGTGAATTAAAATCAAAACAGATATGCAATTAGGTTCTTGCATCTTAAACATGTATTCTGGAATTTAAAAATGAGATATCACCAGCTAACGGTTTTAGGGCATATTATACAAAATATCTGACATTCATGATGCAACAAGATTAGACAGAACTAAGCAAAAGGCAGAAGTTGCCTGTAGCCCTATCAGGAGGGCAAATAAACATAACAAACATTAGGAAACTTTCTGGAAACATCTTATTTCTAACAACATAAACAGGCATGTGCATGAATTCCCCTAAAACACCCTAGTTGTGGGTGAATGTGAGAAAAACAGTGGATATATGTTGAATGTGGTACACAGACAATTGAAAGCCATTGAGCACTGATGCCTTAATGCATTTTTTAAACATCTGAGCCTTCAGAACTGACAGAAACATATATTCTCCCTCTTGATGTTTTATTTTGGAATTGGCAAGGGATGACAACAACAATGAAACAGCTGTGGCTCAAGCTAATGAATATTAATTTTCCAACACAATCACTTATGAGTATACATCCGTGCTTTTTGTTACACTGTTTTATGCACTATTATAAGATATATTTGAATAAGGCAATGACTAATAGAGTATATGAAAACAGAATAGGAAGTATCTTTAAAATTCCAAACTGTGAGATACAGGGGACAGAAACACAGCAAGGAATTCAAAGAAAATACCTCTACTGAACCACTATCATGCAGGTACTTAACCTACTAATTATTCATCACACATGCAGATACTAATGTCATTTCAAGGGTAGCAGGGCTGCTCATCATTCATCAACTCTACTGCTCCGACAACCTGCTTTCCTGACACAAAGTAATGTAGCATAACCAAATATGACAATTCACAACACTGTATTTTAGCAATGAACAGCATGGAAAAGCATCTCCATCTGAAAGGCACTTCTAATCTGAAGGACTCCAAGATTTCAAACAGTGAAATGTCACTTGGCATTTTGGGAGAATGCATATGTACACAGGCACATGTGAGAAGCACCAGTTCCAGACCGTGTGCTGGACTTGAAAAATTTGCAGTTAAATTTATCTTTAGTACCTACCTACCACCTCTATCTACCTCAGATTTAAAGCAATGTATTTACAGACAGAAACTTTAGAGAACTAAAGGGAATCTGATTGTGAATGTTGACTTTGACTTAAAGGAAAGTATATAAAAACTGTCAGCAACTGATATATATACATGTCAGTTCTATTGAAAATAAAATACATTTAAAAAATAAATGTTAATGTTATATATAGCTAAGAAAGTTGTAGACTTTTTTTCATTGCTTAGCTTAGTCAAACATTATCCCACAACCATTTTGAATTTGGTCAAATCCCTAAACATTCTGGTAATTTAGAAGCAATTTCTGTTTATTTTTAACGCAAATCACTGTAACTGTCTTGTCCTTCAACTCTTTAATTAGAGAATCCTAAATGAGGGGTAATTCTTACTTACATAAGAAATATAATTTATTTACCTATAAGTCCACACGGAATTTGTATGGGTTTTCCTGTTTCTTGCTTTTATGTCATCCTTACAATACTCTGTGCTCTCTGGCTGAAGAGGTTACAGAGAAAGCTTTGGGTCTAATGCACTAACATGAATAAAATCAGAAACATCCAGTGAAAAGACACCTGACTGAACACGTGCAGCAAGCAGTGAAGTCCTTCCTAAGGAAATTGCTCTGTGAAGAAGGGTGCTCTCCACACTGTATTTATTCCCTGTCAGACAGCACTGACGGAGCCCAACTGCTTTAAAATATCCATGGTAAATATTTAATAGCATTAAGGCTTTGCTGAATCAAAGTTATTCTAATAAGGTGGCCAACTGTCAAACAGTCAAATAAAACTGACATAATGCTGTTCAGATAAACACTTTCCATTTCCCTTCTTCGACCTCGCATTGTTTCTTTTTGCATTTACCCCCTGAAGACAGGGGATGTAACAAAGAGACATGCAGCAGTGATCAAAGAAGCAATGTCAGACCACTTTCTATTTCAGTGAAGAGGTTATGATTATAAAAAAGGGGGGAAAAAATCAGGTCTCTCCACCAATATGTTCTTGGCATACCTCTCTTACTCTAACTTTTAGGTTTTTCCTAGAATTCTTTTTACCTTATTATCCATTCCCCCCATTAAATTACATTGTTTCCCAGAAATGTTTATGAGACTCCCCTCAACAAGTTATTGAACTTCATTAGCCTGGTGTTTCACCTCGTTTCCAGTTTATTGATGAGAATGTTAATTACCATTGAAGGCATTTCCAGATTATTTGATACCTACTGTCCTGGGCCTGCATGAAGGATTTTTTACAGCACATCAGCAATATCTCCTGGAAAAAAAATATTTCTGCCTCGGTAACAACATCAGCAATAGTAGGAGGTCTGCATCTAGTAGGAGTGGCAGCCACACTATATGTTTAGTTTGATCATCATGGCTTTGAACTTATTATGCTGTATCTCATTATTAACTTAAAATGCAGCATCATTTAACATATGGTACATTAGGGCTTGCAACAGAGAGGGAGTATTCAAGACTATTTCCCCTTTTTACAGCAGTACATTTTTAATATCCAAAAGGCACAGCAATGAATCACATTCTATTGCAACAGCAGTGTAACGTGGACCTGTCATCAATGCACAAAATGGACTTGAATATAGACATTTTTGTCTGAAGTCAGCTGCAACAGTCATGAAAAGACTAGAAGCTTGTGTGCAGTGATGCAGCCTTTTGGGATATAGGATGGATATTGGGCAGCGTTACAGGGATAATACACCTCATCTTTTCTACCTAATTTTCTGTCTACTGATAATAATAGGAATTAAGAAAAAAATCCCCTGAAACGCACACACACACACACACACACAGCCACCCCCCTACTCAGCTCTAAAAATAACACGTGCAATGAATACAGGCGTTTGTTCATTAACTTCCTTTTCATCCAGTGCAATCTTCTCCCTTTGATATTGTAATTTGGATGAATTTATCATCGCTAACACGGTTTTTAAGAACAGAAGAAAGAGTAAAAAATATTCTGCTGGTTATCCTGTTTTAAATACAGCAATGCTCACTAAGGTGCCACTGATGCCTTTCCACCATTTTATGTTTTGACAGAAGATCTTCTAGGTGCAGAAAGGTAGTTAATTTCCAAACTCTGTCAGTTCTCAGTTTCTTGCTGAAATTTCTGTAGGGACAGTACTACTATGGTGCTAGTTTTTATGACATGAATCTCTTCCACTAGTAACTACACTGAGAGCACAAACTTATTTCACATAGGCCATCAATCAGTCTTTAGAGAGTAAAACCATATGGTTACTGCTTTGCCGGTCTGGTCTGTAAGCAGTGATTTAAGGAAAAAAGTTTTGGAATTTCATTACCAGCTCTCTGGGCTAGTCAGACTTCCATTCAAAACAAGCAGAAAATATTTCCTATGAAAAGGCATTGATCAAGAATTCAGAAGAGCTAGATTTCTCATGTCTGTCAGTTAGCCACACAGTAATTTTTATTTATCTTATCCATTACAAAAAGTAGTCATACACACCTTTCTATCAGCAAAAGCATGACAGGATTTGAATAAACAAACCCTGACCTTTACCAGAGCATACTGGCAACAGAAAATTGTTTTCTAGACATTAAATATAATGCAAATGGTATCAGTAAAGACATATTCCCAATATTCTTTTTTGGTCTTACAGGATGCTGAACCATCTGCCAAAGCATCAGTTGGTATAAGCTGAAGTAGCACAACTGATTTAAGAAAAAAAAAAAATCCAATTTGCAGCAGCAGAAACTCCAACAATGTTTTGGGATCAGCTATAGCTCTTGTGTTTCTATAATTATGAAGGTTATTGGCAGGACTGAACGATATACAAGTCCATGCAATCAGATGTGATGCAGCTGAAGGTCCTGAGGAAGCTGACTTTGATAGGTCATGGTGCTCAGGGACTTTTCTGAAGACTGGAGAAAGGTGCATAACCCATCTTCAAGAAAAGCAAGAAGAAGGTTCTAGGGAACCTCAGTCTGTGGGAAAATTAGGGAGCAAGTCCTCCTCAAAGTTGTTTCTAGCCACAAGAAAAGAAACAAGAAAAATGACAGGGAAAAGCCAAAGCCCAGCTGGTGGCCAGTTGCTAGTAGCACCTCTCAGGAACTGATACTTCATCACTGGCCCCAATATTTCTCAAGGTTTTTATTAACAACCTGGATGGTGAGCAAAAGAACATCCTCTGCAAGTTTGCAGATGATACCAAAACGGGTGTAGTGGCTGATATGTTGAGGGTTATTACCCTCTGGCACCTGTGAGACTACCTCGGGAATATTTTGTCCAGAGTTGGACTTCTCAGTACAAGAAACGCTTTGACACAATGGAACGAATGCAGCACAACCATGATGATCAGGGGCCTGAAGCACAGAATATATGATGAGTAGCTGAGAGAAACGGGTTTGCTCAGCCTTGAGAATATATAACTGTGGAAATACTGACACCTGTCCCTATATTGCTGACAGCACTTGCCCCAGTGCTTGTGCTTTCAGAGTATGTTTTCATCATTAATCTTGGAGGATCTTGTCTGGCTATGAGCTATTTTGGTATCCGCAGCAGCATTCTGTCGATCAAGAGAAATACCAGGTTAAGGAGGAATAACAGTAATTACAAACTTTCTCACAGCAGTGAGAAATTGTAATCCTTATACTGACTGCATCCACAATGTACTTCTTATCGTAACTAATAATAAAGGCACATGCTCTGAAATGTAAATATAGTCTATCTTAAACTGCAGTAAACCTGGGGAAAATGCTATTCAGCCAAACAAGCATGTTATATGTCAATCTTCACAGTTTCCAATAAAAGTGGACATTATCAGGAGTAAACATTATTGCTTTTTAAATAGAATGTGCTTAACATTGTTTAACAGACATATGATGATGATTATTACAGGTTGGGCAGGCTAAGCTAAATCTTATGTCTCACTGCTTCCATGCCAATTTACTTTAAAACTGTTATTGTAAGATCCCTAACAGGAGCGATACCATGGAATCAGCAAGTCTCATCACTGTTGTTATATCCAAACATATCCAGATGCTGGTACTGAAGCATGAAGCTGTTGTAAGAGCACATGTTTGAGCCCTTTCACAAAGGCACAGATGAGATGAGATCATTCAGAAGAAACCTATTGACTGTACCCAGCTGAAATGATCACTTGCTACCTGTCAGGCTGCGGATGTGGGTTTTGCAGAGAGCACAGGGACCCCGGCACTCTCAGGAAGCAGGCAGCCATCTGATTTCGTTAACTGCTGTCATCCAGCAGGGCCGAGGCTGCTGGACAATTCAAGTTTCTTCTGAAGTTCTGTAGATTTTTTTATTTTTTTCTAAGAGTACTGCAAAGAAAACTATAAAGGGTAGGACTATCAATGGATAAGCCTTAAAGGAAGCAACTTACAATTCTCAACCTTACAGGTGAGGCTGAAACTACCTATAATTTGAAAGGCCTAATCCTGTAACATATAGGATATTTGCCTACTTCCTATTATTGGGGACAGAAGCCTACCTAGATAACAAAGACTATCCTTCTACAAAAAGTAACTCTTAAGATACTCTGTACATTTGAGGGCTTGAGCACAGATTTCTTCTTAAAACTTTATTTAAAAAAAAATTCAGATCTTTGGAAACTGTCTAAACTCTAATTTTAAACTTGATATAATCTCAAATATAGACCACCTTAAAATTTCTTATTACTTGAATTGGGCTACTGCCATAGTAAGCTTTCCTGTAGATGAAATGGAGAAATGAAAAGCTAGTATTTCCTCTGTTTAGCAGAAATTTTACTCACTCAAAAATAGGTCTTTGCTTCTGAATAACCTCAGAAAATAAATATTAATTAAAAAAAGTACTGAACGTATTGATTCCATAGGAAACCTGACACCATCCGTATCTAATATGTACAGTAGATTTTGGATGCTGTCAGTCAACTTTCAGTAAAAAAGGGAGAAAAAAGACATTTTGGGCTCATATATGGTTTTCTTCTGCATTAATCACTGGTCTATCTCAGTTTCAAATTTGAGAAGTTGGACAGAAAACTGAATACCCCAGGAGTAGTTTGTTGCTTTTTACTGTGGTGACTACTTACCAAGCTATCTGTGGCTCTTAAATTGTTCTGTTGTGATCTGCTCACTGGATCTCACCCAGTCATTTTCATTGTAAAATATGGTGATTTTATTGTTTTTCCACTTTCAATCTTTTTTTCCTTTTTTTAATGTTCAAATGAACACCTTGAACAACAGCCTTTTATCTTCTGTAGGAAGAGTAGCTCAGTGCAGTCACTCATACAAACCTGAGGATAATGACAAGTCTCTTCCAGTATTTTTGTCCCACCTCTTTCAGAAATAGGTAGTTGTTAGTTACTATTCAACCTGCCAGACAATCAAAATCAAATCGATTCTCACTCACATGGCTTTCCCTGGGTTTGAAAATCCTATTTTTTAGAAGCGTATTTTTGATTTATACCTTAAATTCTGCAAATATAGGAAAGTATGAGGCTAATTTTTTTATTTAAATTAGGATACTTTAGATGCATTATATTGGCTGATCAATAAACCTTTAGAAACCTGGATATCTGAACATTCAGTCTGTTCTGATAAGTACCTTATCGCATAATTCTTATCTAAATATCGTGCATTAACTATAATCCTGATGAAGCAGCACAACATGTAATTTTACACAAACACCATTTTCTAGTCAGCCTTCACATCACTGTGAAGTCCTAAGACCAAGCCCGGACCATTCAGTCTGCAAAGCTAGAGCTCGAGTGTGTGCTTCATGAGGGCAGGGAGACCAAAGAGAGCAGAATGCCCCCAGCTCTCCTGCAGGTGCTCCACAGATGGTGTCCCTGGGCTAGCAAGGGAAGCACGGGCCGGAGCCCCTTCTGTGAGAGCATCAGCCAGCCACAGAGGGCTTGCTTCTCTTCTGTGCTGAGGTGACCCAGGCACTGAAGAGCTGGATCATGGAGTGTAATAGTTAGTTGAGATGACATCCATTACTTCCTACCATAACAACAGAACATTTTGCTTTCCACCCTGAGAGTCATAATTCTCAGTTATTGCTGAGTTGAGATTTCTGCTGCAAGTGTTTAGAAATATTGCTTACATGTAATGGATTCTGATACATTAGTGAGTCTCCTCTGGGACTCCCAACAACATAGCATGCCCTCTAGTAATTCCCAACAGCTTTGCAGAGCTACATATGCTACAATTTGCAGTGGTTTATTCTTATCTCACCTCTGTGTGGCCTAAGGTTTGTGACCTTATGCAAATTAGGGCATTGGTACAGGGAATCCTGGCAGCTCCAAGTATAGATAACTACGCTGCAAGTGAGGACACCTTTACACTGTGGCATGGCAGTTCTTTCCACAAGCTTGAAGAGAGCTGTCAGAGCTGTATGCTTGCCAAGTTCCCTCCATGACTGCTGCTGCCCTTAGCTACACAGTGCAGAAGAGCAAGACTGACACTTCTCTTGACTGACAGTTTGCCTTCAGACTCATGGGTATTATCATAGAATGGAAGGTTGGAAGGGACCTTAAAGATACATTTAGTTCCAACCCCCCTGCTATGGGCAAGGACACCCCCCACTAGACCTGATTGCTCAAAGCCTCATCCAACCTGGCCTTGAACACTTCCAGGAATGGGGCTTCAATCATTTAGCTGTTTCTTGAATGCAGTGGTAATCCCCATCATTACTTCCTGAATTCAAGGATACTGAAGGGAAATCCTCCCCTCCATCTTCTAGGGACCATGTTAGAGCTACACAAGACAGAGGAGAGGAAGATGTGGAGAGGATACCCCCATGAATTTGATTTCTATTCTATCTCTGAGATATTGACCAGTGCTGTATCAGTTGCAGGGGAATGCAACAGGCAAGAAAAAAAAACGCAACCTAAAATTCAACTGAAAGACAGTGGCACAAAAATAGTTATATATTATTGCCAGTGGAGTTCTGTTCTGATTTCATTTTTGTTTTAATTTGGGAAGCTGCTCTCGCATATTGGAAAGTGAACATGGTCTGAACATTTGCTTTCTTGCCCTTCCACTATATGAAGGTCTCCTACATCTCTTCCTTTTTGGAAAACATTTTAAAGAAAGAATACTATAGCATGGCAAGCCTCTTCTCAAGAAGCACTGTTCTCCTTTGTCAAAATATGTGCAGGGCATTTTTTCCAAGGTTAGTGAATGAAACGTAACCTACAACATCTGCTAATGGCTGGAAACCTACTGTACCTCTGAATTAGATTACTATGACAGATGAGATGTGTCTGCCAGGAATGAGGCTTTTAAAATGGGCCATCTATTATTTTTTAATTTACAGAGGTAACACACACAGCTTTTCAGATATATTTCAGGAATTCGTTTCAGGAAAGGAAGAGAAAGAGGTGAGATAGACACAGAGAGGATGAAAAGCACAGGGTAAAGGGTCCCCATGACTATTTCACTACCTACACCCACCATCACACCCTAGCAGGATCCAGCCTTTGCAACAAGACAGGTGCTAAAAGGATGGTCAATCCCCCGGTCTTGGGCACCTCTACCTCCTTTGGTGGGCAGAGAATACTGCATTTCTCCACTCAGTTTTCAAGGCTACTTCCAATTTCCAAACCTATTCACTCAGTAAAGTAAAAAAAATTAAAGCAGTTTAATTCAACAGTTGCCAGGGCTCCTAGGACACCCCAGCCTGCTACAGTTCACAATAGAGGCAGAAGAGGATGCTGTGCTTTGAAAATTTACCTGCATGCTGCCAGAATTACATATTGTGGGACTGTCACCAAAAAAACCACACAACCCCCCCAAAAAACAAACAAAAAAACCCAACACCCCCCCCCAAACCCAAAACCTCTAAACAAAAAACAGGTCCCTAACACACACACACGCACAGTGCATTTTTGAGGGTGGCCGGAGAATGTACTGACTGGGATTTGGAAAACAAACAAACGAAAAACCCACACACAACAAAAGGACCCCCACCCCCAAAAAAAACCAAAACATCCAAAACAAAAAACCACACGAAACAAAAAAGTTCCTAAAGATTGGTATTCAAAACCCTGTCAGCTTCAGTCATAAATAAAAACTGAGTGAGAGATCGACACAACCTTAATAAAAAAGTAGCCCTAATTACAAAAAAATCGTCATGAGATCACAAGATGCCCTATCATGGATATTATCGATACAAGAAAGAACATTCCTAGGAAATCACAGGAAAAAAAAAAAATGACATAAGCAATCTTTATTTTTAACCAAACACTCAGAGTTATGCAGTACTACAAGTATTCCTGTTTTTCCAGCCTCAGCCCCCAGTGTCCCAGGCTTAATCTTCTCTTTTAGAGACTCACTCATACCAAAGTGTAGCAATTTGATGTTCTACAAATATAAAAAAATTACTCCCATGCACATTTTCATTTCTAGCTTTCAAGTTTGTACCAGCAGAAGTGAGTCTGCAGGTTCTACTAGTTCAATTAATTTGAATTTCTATAACAAGTGGAAGATATGGCACATAAATTAAATATTTGAGACCAAAAGTTCTCAAGTTTGATTTTTCAACTGAAGTAATCATTTCCATGCACAGCTGTTTGGCCTCTGAACACGTTAATTAAAACCTTTTGGGAGGATAACAAAATTTGCCATTCATTTGAACATTGGACAATTTTACAGCTGATACCAAATGTTATGTGATAAACTTACAGTTAAGTTCCAAAGCATCATCGACAGTAATGACAATTAAAGACAGAGTTGATCTAAAAATCTCAGGTAATCAGCTTCCTCTGCACTCATTACTGAAGTGGAAATATTTTTATACACCAGTGTGGGTCTTTTCCTAATGTCAGTATAAAAGCTAGTTCATGTGCAGTGCAGTTGAAATTTAGTGAGATCTGGGCATTAAACTCTGCATGAGAAATTCTACACACCTGCTATGGAAAACATTTTTTTTTTTAAAATGACATTCTGAAATCTATCAAGCCCCACTACCTTCAACACAAACCACCACCACGAGGGTAGCTCAACGTAGAAAATATAAGCGGTCAGTAACACTCAGACTAATTACAAGATGTAAGGACAGAATTCTCCATTAATGTGACTACCTTTGAATACACTCTCAAAAAAATTAAAGAAAACTCTTACTTATTATACAATTTGCATAACACGTAACACATACATGAGAGCTTTTTAAAACCTGATCATCATATAGCTTAAAGAGATGAACCAGTGAAACAGAAGCTTTGTTTGCTTAATGTGCTTTGAGGGCCCCCTTACTCCAGGCTCAGGGGATTTGTTTTAAAGTGCTACACCCTGCTGCTGCCCTGGAGAGAGGCCACCACTTCCCAGAGCGGCTCTCACTACCTTCACCCAGCCCTTCTTAGAGCGGGAGGTAAAGGCTCTAGCAGGGCAAACCCACTGTGAGACAGACCTTTGGGGAAAGCATCTTTCTGACCTCAGCAGAAGGCTAGTTTAATTTCCTCTGTGTTGCCTTTCCCTATCAAGGCAAAGCTAAGAGGAACATTACAGAGGTTTATGGATTCTTTCAAATACCTCTGCACCAAGCCGATTCTGCAGAAGTCTCCTAAGACCTGGGCTAATGTCTCAACTGAAATTCCAGCAGTGTGGGTTGGTTGGGTTTTTTTTGTTTGGCTGTTTTGGTTTTTTTGTTTGGCTGTTTTGTTTTTTTTGTGTGGTGTTTTTTGTGTTTTTTTTTGTCTTTTCCATATTTGACAGACGTTATGCTTAGCTGTTTCATACTCAGAGATTTTAATTCTGGTGGTAGGTACTTAGTCATCTAACACAAAAGAGAAATTAGCTTTCAAGGTTAAGAAGAAAGCCTACTTTATTTTTGGTTGGTTGGCTTTTTTTTTTTTGTTAACTTTTGCAGACAATTTAAAATCTGAATAAAATTGCTATCTACTGCAACAGCAAAACAATTCATGTGAAACCACATCTGTTAATTCTTTCTTTGAATAAATGAACGATTCAGTACTTCAGAGTCATACAAGTAACTTTCCTGCAGCCCAGTTCTTATTGGCAAGAAGTAAGGAGAAATAAAATGCTGCTGTTTTAGAAAACAAGATCACAAGGAAATTCATTAGATGGACAGAAATCCTCAAGGCCTTGATTCTGCAATTAGATGTATGATATTGGAGGCCCGCATCTCAGGGAACCCCACTACTTTGAAACAGAGGTTCAATTGACAGCCATGGGGTACCAGACTAGTGTGGAGGGTCTGTCTCCATCAGAAGAACTGATGAACAGGAGATACTTGAATCACTATAATTTGCAAAGTTTTATATCTAGTTGAAATCAAGTAAACAGACTTTCTTTAAATTTCTGCCATAAAGAAAAATTCAGGAAACTGTTAATGAACAGGGAAAACAAAGACAGCATCCTGATTTTGTGCTCTGCAATAGGAAGAATTTCTTCACTTTCTGCATACTCTTTTTTACCTTCCTAAATTAAATTGTCATTTGCTGGAAGAAAAATGAAACAAAACCACAACCAGCCCTTTATACATTTGCTGCCCTTGGTATAACATGTACTTTCAGTGTTATCTCCATTGAAAGCCTAGGGCAGTGTCTGTTCCTTCACACAGTAAACTTAGTCACCGTTACGCCCTGCTGTATGCATGGACTCCATGAGACCAAGGACCAGAAGAGAATCTATGTACACTGCAGATATTAAAATCCATCGTTTGAATTGCAGCACAGAATCATAGAATATCTCAAGTTGGAAAGGACCCATAAGGATCAAGTCCAACTCTCTGCTCCTCACAGGACTACCTTAAAATAAACCATATGATGAGGAGTGTCGTGCAGATGATCCTTGAGCTCTGACAGGCTCAGTGCCATGACCACTTCCCTGGGGAGCCTGTTCCAGTGACTGACCCACCCCCTCCATGAATAACCTTTTCCTAATGTCCAATCTCAACTTCCTCTGATGCAGCTTCATTCCCTTTCCTTGTGTCTTATTGCTGGTTACCACCAGGACTAGGACAAGGCCCAGCTAGTGAAAATACTTAGTAATTTTATTTTTTTTTTTTATTTTTTCCTAAGAGCTCCTCTTTGCCCATGGTGTAGCCACAGAACTTGTTTCACTGTATGCTACAAAAAGAGATTCTGAGTTTTCTCTAGGGTGAAAATCTCCTTTCTCATTTCTAATTTCATGCATTGGAAAGATAAAGGGTGATGTTACTCACACATTTTAAGGACGCAAGACTGAGGCAAGGAGTGTTAAGCGTTTATTGGCTTTGAAATAATCAGTAGCTTGAGCTGCTTAAGCTATCACTGCCAGAAAATGTAGGTTTTTATACTAACTTTTGGGCAAATGCTGATAGAGCTAGGGTCACCTGGTGAACAAAGGTTTTGGTGTACGTGAGCAAACTTGGTGCAGAAGCAACGTGCCTATGCTAATAGGCATTTTGTGCAAGCAAGGTACTGTAGCAGGCACAACTCAGTGTTAATATGACTGTTTGCATCTGGACCAAAGATGATGTGTGTCTGGCTGCGTCTAAGCTCATCTTTGCCTGCAGGTGATACTCTGAGGACCTCCACAGAGCCTGAATGTTCTGAAAATGGGACTTCTGGAGAGCTTGCAGGCCCATATAATGAGGACTGCTCACAATAAGGCCACCCTAGCATTTTAAGGAAACCTGCAGAGGAAGGGGAAAAAATATCTCTATATAACTGTATTATCTTAATTATAGGACTGTCCTTTTTTCCTTCTACAATCTTCTGCCCCTTATAATATTTATCTTCCAGTCTCTGGAAAGTGAGATGGCAGAATTTAATATGAAAAAAACCCCAAAACACCCCACCTTAAAACTCAAACAGCTCCCAACAATACTTAAACTAAGAGAAGAAAAATCTTGCAGTCTTTTCTTTTTTTTTTTAAACAAAGATTAGCTACCTGAAAAATGCAGTTAATCTTTCCCTAATTGTTTTGTTTTGACATTTGTAGCAGCTCTTTTTTAAATGAAGCCCAGCATGTATATGTCCTCTATGGAACAACAGGTTGTTTGCAAGTATTTTCTTCTTAGAAAAATTATACCATCTGGGAAGCTAACATAAAAAGAGAAGAACTTTGCACTTTTCCATTTCTCAGAGAACTGAAAGGAGAGCACAAAATCATCAATTTCTGGCTAAGAGAATAAGGTATTATTTTTAATTTAAAAGGGAATTATTCTGGACTTTGATAAATCAGCTTCTTAAGAAGGTTTAAATTAAAATAAAGTAAGAGGGAGCCCTCAAATGGCATTTTGTTGAAAAAGAGATTGACATTGAATTTGAAGAGATTAAATTCAGATTACTGTAGGTCCATATGCTAATTATAAAGTTCAGATTAACTATAAAATCCCAAAACATAATCAGGCTTCTTTATTTCAAAGTCATGTCCTCTAAGTTGCCTGATTCAGGTTTTATAAATTAGCTCACCTTGCTAATTCTAGTAAATGAAAAGAGCTTTGCCTGCTGCAATGGAAGTAACTATGGGATCAATCAATACTTGTGGGTGGGACTATTAGAAATTAGCCTTGAGGGGAGCAAAGAAAAAAGCATTTAAAATCTTAAAGGAGATCTTGATCCTTCAGTTTCTCATGCATTAACAAGAAGGATACCCTACTTACAGGACACAATCAGGCAAAACGCGAAACTGCATAAGCAGGGCTCCCCTTGAAATCTGGACTAGGGAACCTGAGTACTACTTAAGGACGAAGAGGTACAAGTGACTAAAAGTTAATTTCTTCAGAGAGGCTAACTTTCACACTAAAATAATATCACAGAGACATTATATATAAAAAAAATATAATTAAATACATACATAAAATTAAAACATACTGAATTAAAGTAAAACAATTAAATTTCTGCTAAATTAAGTTTCCACTAAAACTCTGACAAATGCTCAATGATTGCTCACAGACTTTGACGGCTTGCTTTATGCTAGTTAATATAGAGATTTTCTGGGAGTCTTATTAATTTGAGACAAAAGAGAAACTTCCTGAACTAGCAACACAGGGGTAAAAGGGATTTTGTCCTTCAAAAAATAACTAGGAGAAGCTGGGCAACATATTGGGTCACTAAAGTACAGTAGATGAATATATAGTACTTTCAGTAGTCAAGGGAATAACTAAGGCAGGAGACCTTGAGAGCAGAACATTTCTACCTAATTTAGATTCCAGAACAGAGAGTTTCAGCTGTCTATCAGCCACCAGGTAAGCTTCTATCTCTTCAGAAGAATATGACCCTTTCCCCCATTATGTTCAAAACAATTATAGGTCATAGACAATCTCAGTTTCTTCCCAAGATTATGATTTCCTTAACTGCAAGCTGTTATACTTTTCCCCCTTTCCTTCATCCATCAGAGACATTACAAATTTTAATTACCTCGAGAATTACTTTTTGGGCCCCTGCATAGTTATGTTCAACAATAAAGGAATACAATCAACAGCAGTTTTCCTCTGTGACAGTACATTTCAGAAGCTGTTATGGAAACCAATCAGGTAGACCTTGTGTAGTTCTGCCACTTCTTGAACTAGAAAAAGGTTGTTTTTTTTTTTTCATTTTTCCTTGATCTCTGTCACTAAACGTATTCACAAAGTTGTTCATTTTTTTCCCCATCAAAATTGTTGATAAAATACTGGGTTTTCAAACAGTTTCTTTCTATAAAAGAGATTTTTCAAAACACTGGGGGTGCTTTGGAACAGCTGTCACTGGACATTATTGTGGTTCAAGTTTTTTTGTATCTTCCACAAATTGGTGTGTTCCTCTTTCCAGTCAGGGATACCCATTGTATACCAGCTTTGCCCTTCAAGTCCAAGTTCCTAAGGGAAGAGTCATGCTACTCAGGTAACCCAAGTTGCAAAAGAGGAAAGAAATATTATTTCATAACTTATTTGCACAATTCCTAAATACTAGAGAACAGGGCACTTTCACAAATGAGATTTGGAGCGTCAACAGGTCTATTTTTAGTTTTACATAAGAAACAAGATTACTAGGAAAATCTCATTTTCCTTGTTTACCAAATAACTCCTTTTTAAGGTACTCCTAGTCTTGTTACAAAATTCTTCCTTAAAGTGTCAGCACAACTTGGCGCCCCCAGTCTGGGGGCCACAATCCATTGAAATTACTGTCTTATTCCCAAACTCACCACAATAGCCCAAAGATCTAAGCACAGTGATCTGGGCTCTGTACAAGGGTGGGAGGAACCAAAACAAACATCCATATGGTATTTTAAAGAGGAACTAGAATAGAAAAAAGGATTTAAACAAGAAATAAATTGGAATAAATATTGAATATACATAATATTCCACTGTACTGAACAAGTGAGCGCACTAAAGGTTGTATCTTTCTTGTTTCTAATGGCATTGCATTGAAGCAGGTCACCACATCTGACAGCGAGCACTTTGTACTACCTAGTGAAGACACTGCTGATCACCGTGTGATCAAAATTGTCCTAATCTTATTTAACAACTGTAACACTGTGGCTTTTTAAGTTTATGATTTTTATTTTTTTAAATTAAATACTTGCAGGAGCAAGATGAAGATAAATATATTAGTAGCAGAACTTCACTGTAAAATATATCATTACATTTGGTATTTAGGCTCTCTTATGACCCCCAGTTATGAAACATGCATAACATCCTTTGCTTCTAATCACATGCCAGGGTGGCAAAAATCCAGACATCAGGAACTTGCTACAAGCTCATTATTTCTCCAAATAAAAATAGTGTGAAAATATATAGCTGTCTTCACTCAGTCTACAGGTAAATCCTTTTATGGACTGCAAACTTCACTTATATTAATGTGTACTTTGAACTGGGACAGTTAGTGTTAGTAAGAATAAGAAACCAGATTCCTGTAAATTCTAAGAATTCACTACTAGTCATGAAAATATTGGTTAAATTTGGCTTAGCATTCATTAACCTGGCATAATGAATAGAGTCAAATGCGTTAGTTTCAGTTCAGCTTCAGCTGGTGTCACACCCAGGTGAGCAGCTTGCCCACCTCCTCCTTCTCCAAGGCCACAGCTCTCCTTTGGAGCACTTGTGAAGGAAAACAGTTTCCTAGACTAAGCCTACAAATTATTTTCAAGCTATCTGTCCTCCCTCTGGAGTCAATCATGGCTAATTAATACTTGGTCCATTTGTCATCTTGTCTGCTCTTCCTTCAAATAATCAATTTTCTTAAAAAGGCTGTGTTCTAGCACAGGATAGCAAACCCTGTCTCTCACTCATGCTGCTCTTTAGGAGATGTAGCCCACCCAGACTTGGTCTCAGTGTCAGTAGTTGTTCTTTAAGAACAAATATTGTAGAAACTGCAGGAATTTGGGATCTGCACACAGAAAACATGCAGCTTAGCATAAAGGAACAGCCAGCCTCTTTCTGGCAGTGCTGCTATAAATTTCAGATTCATCAGTTTGCAGATGACAGCATGGAGTCCAGAAAGACATCTTTCACATAATTCAGTGTAGAAGAGAGGTTAATTATTATCAGTATTCCTTTACAAGTGTAAAAAGTAAAATTTTAAGTTGAAGTGTTGACAGGATCTTTTTCTCTGATGTCACGGCAGGATTATCAAAGGCTACTTAGAATGCTGATACTGAAAGAGACCTCAAAGATATACAGAGGAAACCCTCACCGCCTAAGAGGTTAACCCTGGTAGGCAGCTCAGCCCCACACTGCCGCTCACTCACTCCTCACAGCAGGGTAGGGGGAGAGATCAGAAGGATAAAAGTGAGAAAACTCGTGGGTTGAGATAAAGACATGTTAATAGGTAAAGCAAAAGCCACGCACGCAAGCAGAGCGAAACAAGGAATTCATTGACTACTTCCCATCGGCAGGCAGGTGTTCAGCCACCTCCAGGAAAGCAGGGCCAAATCACACGTAACAGTGACTTGGGAAGAAAAACTCCATAACTTGAAACGTCCCCCATTCCTTCTTCTTCCCCCAGCTTTTTTTGTTGCTGAGCATGTTGTCACATGGTCTGGAATATCCCTTTGGTCAGCTGGGATCAGCTGTCCCAGCTGTTTCCTCTCCCAGCTTTTTGTGCACCCCCAGCCTACTCACTGATGGGGTGGTGAAAGGAGCAGAAAAGGCCTTGATGCTGTGTAAGCACTGCTCGACAATGACAAAAATATCCCTGTATTATCAACACAATTTTCAGCACAAATCCAAAACACAGGCCCATACTGGCTACTATGAAGAAAATTAACTGTATCCCAGCCAAAACCAGCACAGGTAATATTATGACAACGTATACTATTCAATAGCGTAAGGGGAGTGACTATGGGGATTACACATTACTTGAGAAAGGCTGAGACAGGATTCATCCAGGCTAGCAAGACTTAAAATTTGTGCAGCCTTCATGAAAAACACTATTAATTCCAGTGCAAGACAAAAATTAAAGTCCTCATCAAGACAATAGGCAGTCTAGAAGAGTAGACACATGAAGGTAATGCTTGTACTTAGAGAATGCTTACTGAACTTTACAACCTTCACCCACTATTATTGCAGTACATCTGGAGATAGAGGCAAAACTTCAGCAGCTGCAAGTCTTTGCAAAGCTATTCAGTGGTAACCAACAAACAGAACATCCTTCTGGTGCCTCAGAGGAGAAAAAGAATGGGGCTGTCTGAACCTACAACAATTGCAAGCCCAACGTTAACCCAACATTGCATGTGGATCAGTATATGAGAGGATAGATTTGTCTCATTAGACCATAGCAAGCATTTCTAGCCTAAACTTCTATAGAAGAAAATATTAAAGGAAGTGAGTACTGTTGTCCGTTACCAGACAGAAGCCTTCTATCTTATCCTTACTTTCTCTCTTCTCCTCCTTTCTGTATCCTGCCTCCTCCTCAACTGCATTGGTCCAAGAGTAAAATGACATTCCTTAAAAGAAGAATAGAAAGCTTTTTTCTGGCTTATCGTGCTGTACTGTACTTTAATCCAGACATTTGAGGCAATAAACAACTGAGGAAGCAGTGTGGAAAATGAATCAGAGCCAATGGGCACTGAAGTTATATTGATGTAGCTGCCAGCAAGAATATCTGCGAAATGATGGTCTTGCTCTGGCTGCCCTTAGCAGTTAACTAATATCTATTTGACTGGAGCAAAAGAAGTACAGCTGTATGCACTGCTGACATGCCAGGGAAGCAAACTAATTGGGCAATCCAGTCATTAAATTCAGTAATCATGTTCAGCTGAAACATTCCCACAATGAGTTTGGAAAATACTACACCACACTTGTGTCTCAACATGAGTTTCTAGAAATGCAGCTCTATATTCTGTATCATATTGCTAGACTGGACCAAGCTACTCCACATATTTTCAGGAAGATTTTGTATTTTGAATAAACATTTTCTCAAGGATTTCTAGATCAAGTAACTAAAATGTCTTCATAGTTTTAATTCTTCATCTAAGCACAGGCTTTTCTATTCAAATAGCTATTGGACACCTCAACAAGGCTCGCTAACAGAAGCCGATGTCAGCTAGTGGCTGTTAGCAACAAGGACAACATTAAGACGAACATACATCTGCATATTAAAGATGTTACAGCACCCTTTTTCTTGGCACTAAGATTTTGCTTTTGCAAATACCATTAACCGAAGTAATATCCACCGACGCAGTAAGAATCCTGTGAACAATATTCCATATGCCAGGAGAACGACACCTAAATTAAGGAAAAGTTCACATATTCCCGTTAAGGCAAAGTTAGCTATAACCAGAGGTTAATGAAATAATACACTCACTTCCTTTTACAGCTTCTCCTGAGAGTTAACAAGATTTTATTTCAGGGGAAATAGAGAAAGAAATGTATATGTTACTCTCTTTGCTTTCCACTGTACATTTGGGTTTGGAAACACTGAACATTACTTACATTGAGGAGATTTTATTAGGCACCGTTAGAGACAGCTTGAAACATTAGTAATAAAGTTTATGCCCTTTCTAGCTTCCTGTTCTCTTTTTAAAGTAGAATGATGGGAAGAAAATGTCAGTTGGAGACTTATTTCAGTTGAGTTAGCCTATACTGAACATTTAGGAGTAACGTGAATAGCTCCAGCACAGAACTTCATTATCTATGTGACAGCTGCAGACAGAAGCTGAACCAAGATCATATCACACTGCGCCCTGTACCATCACGAAGTGAGAGAAAAGTGTCTCTGTCCAGAGAGTTTACAGTCTAATTTGGGCTTGCATATTTCTTTGGATATTTTAAAAAAGGAAATAGTCTAACTGGTTGCAGTGGAACTTCTTGGGTACATCTCTGTTGCATCAAGGAGCCTGGTATTACCCCAGGTAGGTTAGTGGTCTCAAAAAAGTGGGTGAGCCTTCCTTACGCAACACTCAACTCAAGCAAGTTCACAAGCTTTGCTGTCCTGCTTCTGAGGCCAGGCTAGAGTCCACAAGGACACCAGACTGGAGATGTGCCATCTTGCTGGCCTTGTTTTTAAACACAGACTTCGTGCAAGTGCTGTTCATGCGTACTTGCAATTGTGTGATCAAACATAGTCATAGTTCCCTAGAGTGCTGCAGGGAATAGGCTTAATATGTTTTGCCACCCCTCTCCCCCAACAGGTGTGTAAGACATCACTGTGGCAGTCGGTCAAAAATGATTGAGTACATGTGGATAAAGTACTGCTACCTTATTCCTAGGCAAGTGTACAATTTGTGTAGCTGACAGTCTATACCCGCTTTGTGGATGTAACAGGTAAATGACTGAGGAAGACAGCAGATATGCAGTCACGTTGCCACACAGAGATGAGAAAAATTTGAATTCACGAATAAGCATCATGGAGTTCAAGGAAAGCATGTTTCTATACTTCTAACCTCTGGAAAGGTCACATCTAATTCAAGAGAAGATCTATCAAATTAAGTAAGGGTTGGAGGTTTGAAAAATCTCATCTTTTTCTTGGAAGGAATAAAGCGGAAAAAAACAAACAACATTTCTCAATAATAGTCAAAGTTCCCAGAATGTTATTTTCTGATCATCTGATTATGTATCAGATGAAAATTATAGATCAGGAAAAATCATCAATGACATCCTATGGCTGCAACAAAACTGAATATATCTAAAAACTTTTGTACTTCATTATTCCAGTTTTGGAATGGTTGTCCTACAGGACCCAAGATATCAGAGGAAATTCATACAATGTACAGTCAAGACTGTCAGCAGATGCAAGTAGTATTCACTACCACTGCTGGGGCTCAATGATTAATTTTGTAGAAAACAGATCAATCTTCAGCCTGTTTAGAGAAGACTCCTTTACTTCTTAGAGCTTCTACCATACAAGTAATGGTAAGCCATTGTTTTGGTTTTCTGTCAAGGATTTTTTTCCCTTCCTGTCATAATTTTTAAAAACCTGTGTGTCATTTACATAGATAAAGAAAAATGCTCTTCTTTGACATATTTGTCAGTTTTTACTCTAAAATTAAAAGAGTTTGTCCTGGTTTCAGCTGGGAAAGAGTTAATTTTCTTTCTAGTGATTGCTGTGAAAGGCATGCCAACAGTACATATTGTTTTAATGGTTGCTAGGTGATGTTTTTACTTTTCAAGGACTCTTTTCAGCTTCCCATAGAACCTGACAGGAAGTATAGACAGACCAATGGAACGGCTTATGGAATATTCTGGACCATAGATGTCATGCTCAGTATATAAATAGGGGTTGGCAGTGGGGGGAAATCCACGATCACTGCTCGGGAAGGTACTAATTCACCAGGTGATGAGAGTGACTTGTGTCATTATTACTGTTGTTGTTAGTGTTTTCTGTTATCACAGAATCACAGGGGTTGGAAGGGACCTCTGGAGATCATCTAGTCCAACCCCCCTGCCAGAGCAGGGTTACCTACAGCAGGTTGCACAGGACGCCATCCAGGTGGGTTTTGAATGTCTCCAGAGTCGGAGACTCCACCACCTCTCTGGGCAGTAAATTTTATTGTTCTATTAAACCATCTTTATCTCAACCCACGACGAGTTTTTTCCTTTCCCTTTGCCCTCCTTTTCTCCCTCTTCTCCCTGCCCTTCTGGGGGAAGGGGAGAACTGCATGAGCAGCTGCATGGTCCCAGCTGCTGGCTGGGGTTAAAAAACAACAGAGTTGAATAATAAATGGCAATACTTACACCGCAAAACAAAACTGCAAAAGTATTACTTCCCCTTTAGGACTACTTAATTTATGAATCTTTTATCTTCTGCTGATAAAACAAGGTACTACAGCTCACCATGCCCAGTGTTAAACTCAGTGATTTTAAGAGGTATTAAAGTCAGCCTTACTTTTACATGCAGTCTTTTACATGTTAAAAAAAAGCTTTTCATTTCAGCTGGACTGGAACTTTAAAAGCGTGGATGCTACACGTCTTGCAAGAAATTGTTTTCCTTCAGTGCTTACAGAAGCCTGACGTGGTCAAGGAACTACTCAGACTGATTAAAAGCAAGCTGCTAATAATTATCTACTCAGAGATGTCTCCTACAAATCTGACATGACGTTGATTTGTATGCCAAACCAGAAATACTCTGGCAGGACACCTATGAATCATTTCTATCTTGTCCACTTGAGATTTTAGTTAGAGTTACTGTATTTAATACTCTTATAGGAAAATGGAGACTGAACACAGTTATTATCCAGTGACTGTACACGCTGTAAACACAGCTTTTTCCCCACTTAGTTCAGTCTACAGATGGAATTTAAAAAAAAATAACATTAAAAGAGTAGTATGGGCACAGCAGTAAATCCCAAAAAGCTAATCAGAGAAAGGTTAAATATTTTTTTTCAATTCTGGTCAAGATTAAAGAGTACTTCCATTTTTGGTATGTTATTAAAGACTACTGCAAGAAAATTGAGTTTCCAATAAAGACCAGTGTACACTGGGGATATGACACCATTAAATGATTGGAGGACTTCTCAGTGAAACTGTATTTAACCCATCTCATTGTACTAACTCTTACTGTATATATAGCATAGGTACTTCTTAGCTTCACCTTGATTTTTTTTTTTTTAAACTCTCATTCTGTACTTCAACCTTCACAATTCATTTTTAGTAACTCCCTCATCAGAAAACTGTTGGGATTTTCAAATTCAAAAAACTAGGGTGCAAAAATTTTTTTCTTATCCCCCAAATTCAGCTGAATAGCTGCTGTTATTTGTAACAGGTGCCTTTCTATTTTTAATTGGATCCTGGTGCTGTGAATAAGCATCTGAATTGTAGCAAGGTATAAGAATCATGGCAACAGATGAATACACACTAACAGCTCAGCTAGTTTAAATGAGGACTATTTTATTACTAATGGAGCTACAGCCAATAAGGCAAGGTTCTAACATGTTTCTCCAGTCAGGAGCGCACCAACAGACTGCCTGCCCTAAGGCACCTTTAGCCTCCCTTCTGTGAAATCCTCTGCAACCTCGTCCATCCCAGCCCCAAAAGCTCAGCAGCTGGTGCTCAAAGTCTGCTCCAGTATGGCAGTCGTATAACCTCAGATTGGATCAGCAGAGTGAAATTGTGAGAAAGAGCAATAAGAAGCCCCATGCCACCACCCTCCATCCAATGTTTCAGGAGCTGCCTGTGTCCCTGGCCCTCGCCTCAGCTATACTGTAGGTATAATGTAGGTGTAGGCAACTACCTGTCTTTCCCTTTGGCTTCTTGACCTGAATTCCAATGTGCCTCATTAGCCTTCTCTAGTGTTTTCTGGACTGCCAGCTGCACACCTCTTCTCTGGGGACACCGTCCTTCCTGCCTTGCTGCTGCCTTTTGGCTCCTGGCTCACCTCCCTTTGCAGCCCCTCTTTTGCTGCTCCCTGACACCTTGACCATGAAAGAAATGCAAATGATTCCCCACTTTCCTTACCGACAAGAATGGTCATTTCATTAGAAGGAGTTAATTAAAACCTGAAGGAAAATCTGCCCTTTGTTTTCTTGTTCAAAACATCCTTCAACATTCTACTGAGAACTCCAGAAAGGAGGACAATTGTCGGAATAGTATTTTTGGACTGAACTTGGAAGTGCACAAAACGTCATTTCACATGTAACACTATGTCCACAGAATAAATACATTTGTTGTGACTACAAACTATTCTGGACTTCAGCTCAGAGGCTCGAGGTTGCCAGTTTACACAGCCTCCAGAAGGAGGCACCTCGAACAACTGCCATGCCATACGATGGCTGACAGCGGGCAGCAGCTCTACCCATTTCACAGTGGATGCTCCACCTGTTCTCAGACTTTTCTGAACAGAGATGTACAAACAAGACTGAGATAGTAGATTACTGGAGTTCACAAATGAAATAAAATCTTTTTAACTTCCAAGGAAAAGATATTTTTGTAAAATTACCTATAAATGTACTTGAGGTAATATTTTGACCTCCATTAAAATCAGCTGCAAACTTCTGTCAGCTTCAACAGAAAGAGAATTTCAGCACAGTGAAATCTGTTATAGTTCCTTCAGAACAGACACTTTAGTAGAAGTAATTTTTAGAACTATATCATAAGGTTTACTCTAAGTTACATATATCATCTTCCTGACATTATTCCTGTGATTAGAGCTCCTTGAATGTAAAGTGAAGACATTTTAAAAATGTGATTCTTTGTTAAGGAGCAGTAACATTTTAAAGCAAATTCAAGTGCTAAAAAAAAAAAAAAATTAAAACCCAGCATGTTTTGCAGAACACTTTCACTCATAATTCAGCATTCAGATCTCCTTCTCCGTATTGATGAAAGAAACTGGTCGAAAATTGTCTAAACTTATCATTGCTGCTGGTGTCTGAGGTAGCTCAGTGTTGTGATACTTGCATTTGCTGAGCACAGCTTGGAACATCTCATAAAGGCACAGATACAATTTGCCTCATGTACCGACCAGCTCCACTATATATGTTGCTTTTAAAATAAGATATGATCCTCGTAGAGTTTTTAGGGAGCTCTGAGTAGTCCTGGTTTTTGCTGGCACAGTGCATGCATCCATCCATTCTCATTGTCTTTGGGCCCTGGTTCCTTAGCAAGGGTTCTGGCTCAATAAAATTCAGTTCAGCCCATCATCAGAAAGGGCATGGTACACTTTCTAAGATGCAATTGTCTTACACATCAGAACTAACAGTTTCAGATTATGTGAAGATCCCTTTGATTCATACAGATAAGAGTGAGTAGATTAATGAAAAACCTGAGCTGGATGCTCCTCAGATTTCAAAAGGTAGAAGATAGGGAATTAGCAAAGATCCTGGATTATCCCAGGCAGAGTCACTGTATTTAGGAACATATCTAAGTCTCAAAATGGTGAACAGAAGAGCCTTTTCACTCAAATGTTGGCCTGGGATTACATGAATAGATCATCTTTCTTTTAAAAGAGAGAAAATAACTAAACTGCATGCAATCTCGATGAAAGATGAACTTCATTAAGCTGCTGTAAAATTAAGTTGATTTGACATACTTTATAGCTAAAACACTAAAAGCAATGAGTATAATCACAATGTTGTTGAGAAGATTACATTAAGGTAGGTTGTGGTTTTCTCTGAAGTATTCCATTGTCCAAAAATGGAATGGACAATGTTGTTACACTCCATTGAACAAAACTGCTGAAGATTTATGAAGTGCACAGCCTATTTTGGTAGTAACATTTCACAAGCAAATTACTCAACATCAGTCACTCAAAATCTATCTAGCATCAAGACCTTTTAAATATTATAACTATGACTAATTTAATAATGGTATGACATTTTTCAGCAGACAAGTTACCAAGATGAAAGTATCCAAAACATGCAATCAAAGACAAGTTATGAAATGTGTTTGGAAGTGAGCCATGTGCTTTTTGAGCATAAGAAAATTAGAATAAATTACAAGAAAATGTTTGCCTCATTTACCACTGGAAACATTCTATTGCTACAATAAACATGAAACAATTTAGAAGACTCTGTGAGACAGTCTTGTAGGACCTGGTGCAAGTTTCAAAAAATTTAGTTGAAAAGTCATACATGAGAATGCTTTTTCAAGCTAAAGCAGTCTCCTGAGTCCTTATTAAGGCTGAAAACCCCAGATATTTGCATGGAGTCAGTAACCATATCCTGTTATATTTCATAACAATCACACCAGTATGGAGTTATTGCTGAAATTTTATACCACAGTAGAACCAAGAGATATGGCTCTTTAAGGGTCCGAAGGGTAAATGGAAATATAATTAGTTTTGAAGACTGTCACAGCTTTTTGTTCTTTTGCTGGATGGAAAGCGTTCTACAGCAAAAGTATTTCTACTATTTCACTTGAACTATACACTAACAACTGTGTTCTTAAATAATAAAATAAATTAGATTTTTATCTGCTTTTTAAAAAAATAAAATTCTTTCATGTCACAAGGAAATTATGGTCTTTCCAACTGATATTTTCCTTTGTTTTATCATTTGTACATTCACCATAAATGAAATAATATAATAAACTTGAATATGTAATAAAACAAGTATTAGAATGACTAACAATACACAGCTTCAGCAGTGAAAGTGTGGCTGATAGCATGCCTTTGATGAACACATTACATTTATGCAGCAATTTAAGATTTTTCATTTTTTCCCTTGATATTCATCTGTGATTTGGTAATCAAAAGTCTAAGAGTGTTCAGGTTCTCATCAAAGAAATCTAGGAAAACATATTATGTTTTCTTTTCAGAATGGGAGTGGATGCAGCTTAGTGAATGCAAAAGAATATTCATGACATAATTCACCTTCTCCTGAGTCAGCTCTACTTTCTTCTAAAGCATTCAGAGCTCTGTCTGGCTTAAGAAACAGCAGTCAAAATGCTTGAACTTCAAAGAATTTTCACTTTTGCTCTATGTCAGGCTCTGCGACCTTTTGTCTGCACTGGGTATCCAAGACTTGTTGTATCTAAGGTCAAGGACAGTCTCTTTAAACAGAATTAGGATCTGAAATCTCTCCATCCCTCAACATTTTTTTTCACCACAGAAAAGTATTTATGCACTGAATAGCACAAAAATCCCTTCTGAAAGCAATCACACCACTTGTATCAGCCAGCTATGCATGTCCCAGCACAAGTAGCTTTTATAGTTTCTTTCCTAAGTGTAACTGCATCTTTAGTTGCTTAAATATTTTTGGAAATGCGACTTACATCACTGAGCAAATCTATTCCCTTTTTATTTTCCAAAGTTACCCCTTCTCAGCTTTCCTATTTCTTACATCAAATTAAAGTTTCTCAGGACAAAAAGATAGTTTACCACAGTGCCTCCTGAAGGACGGACTTGGGTATAAATAACATAGCAACAAGTCATTTTCTTCCAGCTCACAGGTAAGTTTATTGAAGTTAACAGTTAGACACTAGCACTATGCATCTCTCTCACTTGTTGTACAGCTCCATCTGCACACTTGAAGCATCATCTTTCCTGATTTGCTGCTCAGGGTGAAAGAAACTACAAGCACACTTCACAAGCTAAAATACCAGTTTTCCCTTTTTCCCCCCCATAAAGCCTCAGGCTGAGGTTGGTGGTGTTCCGTGCTTCTTATTGCCTCCCTATCTGAGCATCTTTGTAGGCACGTACAAAAGGAGAAATAGCAAAGATGTCAATTTTTCACACAATTCTGATCATAAAGAATATGTGTAAGGATCACTTTTCAATATATTTGTTTTAGTTGCAAGCATTTCTGAACTATAAAAATGATTTGACAGTGGGATCCAACAGGCAGGAGAGATCAGTTGTATTGCTCTGACTGAAAGAGATTATTACAAAATATAGTATGCTGCATGTCTCAAACATTATACTTGTAATATTCAAATATGTCTATATTCTCAGAAACCCAATGCTTCCAGAATCTGACTTCATACTTAAACAGTTTGAGGTTCTCGGTATCTTATCATCATCCAGGTACAACCCTCTAACTTACAGATACACTTTGAAAAGAAAAGAGGCAACAGTTAAAAGTTACAAAACAGAAAATTTTGGGTGGAAATGAGAAAAAAATTCTTCACCGTGGCAGTGGTAAAGCACTGGAACAAAAGCCAAGAGTGGCTCAGGAATCCTCCTCCATCCTTGGAGGTATTCAGAAGCGCAACCTACTCTGACTTTGCAATTTGGTCTGCTTTGAACAGAGAGTGGACTAGAGACCACCAGAGGTCCCTCCTGAATTAAACTATTCTGTGATTTTGTGATATGATGTTACCCTGTATACAAATCATGAATGTATTTCTCAGTAAGCGCTGACACACGCTGGACTGAACGACCATCTTTTGAAAACTATGTAGGTATCTGCTGTTGAGTAATCACTCACAACATGGGAAATCAGTGCATTCCTGCTTCATAAATTGATCAGCTAGAATTGAGACAGTACTGGGAGGTGAACGTCCATCCATCCTATGATACCAAGCAGTGTAAACTATCTCCTCAGAAACCCTTCTAAGAACTGTTTCCCCTTTTCCTCTCCTGAGTGCCAGAATAAACCCTCTGGGTTTATATTGCTGCAGACAGATTCCTTCTGTTCAGAGTAGATCACTCTCAGCCCTTATGGCAAAGTGTGCCGGCTTGGAAAGATTATAGCTCCCCTCTTTTATTATTCTGGATGTTTTTTGGTGGTTGCTGTAATACTTAATATTTTTCCCTGCTGCAGCTATAACTTCAGGTGATGCAACCCCTTTTGGGTTGTTTTCTTTTCTTGAATTATGATTAGAAAAATCTAAAATGGATGAAGCAAGAGTACTATGCTCTCACCATACAGCATACTGGTTTGCATAGCAGATGAACTGCTTCAGCGCATTCTGGATTTTTCGGTATTTTCAGGTGCTTTGCTCCAGACCACAATCATATTATGCTCTTCTCAAGAATTTCTACCTTGAAACATGGCGAGTGGCAGATGAGTTACAAACTTGCACATTTTTCTTATATTTCAATGATTCCTTGTACATTCTTATACAGAACATGAGAGTTCACAAGCCCACAAGAGTCCCCTAATTTTCCTTTTCTGTACCGCAGTCTTTTAGCTCATTTTCTCTGAGTTTAGTTGTCGTAGCGTCATTATTCAAGCAATATAAAAATTAAGAAATAAAACTAATTTTTCTTATTTATTTTGCTGTCACCCATTGATTTCAGACAAAAAGGAGAAATTCTGCTTTTTTCATCTGCTGCAGTTCAAGAGTAGTTCACCTGACAGCACTTTTCACTGTGCCATTCTTACCGTCAGTATTTTTCTAAGTTTGTTTTACTCTCGGCATTATGTGTTCAAAAATTACTCAGAATTGACAAGCTCAGAGGCCTCTTCTATCAGTCTGTTCTCATGTAACACAACAGCCAGTTCCAAAAAGCTTATGCAAAAATCTTAATTTTTTTTTTTTTTTTTCTGTCCTCAGAACTGTGTCATATTTCAGAAGGAAGCACTGACGTTCATCTTTGCATATGGTTACTGTTGGGTCAATCGTCCAACCTGCATGTCGGTAGAACAAGACACTCAGCGTGAAGAGAGCCAAACAACATATTTCAGGGCTGTTAAAAATGTTATTTTCCTCTACCATGTGTTATCAATTTACCTGAAGCAGTGGTAATGAGCAGTTGAAAGAAGACTGAACTGCCAGAACTGTTTTGCTCGCCGTGCTTAATGTTTTTCTAAACAAAACCAAAACCCACATGGGAGTGGGAACTCCTGGCAGAATATGATGCGTTCACACTCTATTGAAATGGGACATTGGTTTTTTGTACTTGTCAAAGTAGCTGTTTGTGCTGCTTTTTATTAGCAAAATGAATCTTATCTCAAAGATTCACCTTCAGAATAGAGAGGAATATTTTTAGTTCTAATTCTCAGTCAGTGGCTGTCACTTTCTTGCTTTTATTTTATTGAGAACACATTCAGCTTATTTTTCTATTCTTTTGTCTTACTCCTTGCAGAACACTGATGAGTTGTGTGGGAAGCAGCACCAAGAAAAGGAAAAAAAAAGTCCCATCGAAAAACAAACCCACAAAATCCCCACAAGGTAGACAGTGTTTTAGCCTAGTTACTTAAAATCTTGGGGGTAAGGGAAGAAGTCTGCACTGGTGAAATTCCCTCAGTGACATCTTCATCAAACGAACAAAGCAGTTAAGTACAGTGTGATCCCATGATTCACTTCAAGCAGAGTCCCTTCAGTTGTTTCACTGAAAGGGAAATAGTTCTGCTTACAAAGAGCAGCCTAATAGGACCTCTAGTTCACACGTTAAATTACCACCTTGAGTACTGTGGCTCTGCAGCAGTCAGGGACTCACAGAATCATAAAATCTTAGAATCGTTTAGGTTGGAAAAGACCTTTAAGATCATCCAGTCCAACCATTGACCCTACTCTACCAGGTAGACTAAACCATGTCTCTAAGTACCACATCTTACACGACTTTTAAACACATCTAGGGATAGTGACTCAACCACCTCCCTGGGCAGCCTGTTCCAATATTTGACAACTCTTTCCATGAAAAATTTTTTCCTAATGTCCAGCCTAAACCTCCCCTGGTGCAACTTGAACCTGTTTTCTCTTTGCCCAAACTTCATACATAACAGACAGGACAGAATTTTGTTTCTATTATCCTACCAGTGCCTTCAGGAATGAAAAAGGTTCTTTCCAAGTGTATTACTATTAGCTTCAGTGGAACAATGTAAGAAAGGATAAATCTGACTTATCGTCAGCAGTTATGATGGGGATAGCACCATTCTCTTCTGCAGCACTTGAATCACAACCTACAACGTGCTTTCCATCTCCTGAAGAAGCAGGAGATGACTCTCCTGACAAAGCGCAGTTTCATTTCTCTCCATTACCCATGTCCTGAGACGAAAGTGATCAGTCAGGGTAACGGACCATAACCAGAAGGTAAGTAGTTCTAAACACAGAAAACAGATTGACAGGCTAATAAATAAAGTAACTCTATATCCTAAGACTGTCTCAGCCAGAGGGATATAAAGCCCTCTCTTATTTTGATTTTTCTTATCCTACTATCAAAAGATATGAAATTTTAAAAATCTTTGCCTCTGCAACAGAAAAAAAAATTGGCATCAACATAACTAGAACAGCAAATCTTTTATTGGGAAACAGAGACAAGGAGATCCCAGACTTCCTGTAAGCTTCCTGATAATTACCAGCACTTTAATTGTTGCAGTTTTGAGTTCCCACAAACACAGTGATGAATACGCAGATATTGCACTTATATTTGTATACTACTCTCTAGAAAGCAGTTGCGCAGCATCTGATCCCTCACTGCTTCTGTACCTGGTATTGTCACTTCCATCTGTGCCTCTATTGTTCCTCCCATGCTGCAAGATCTAGCATGATTATGACAAGCTCCCTGTTGGTCATACAAACATGATTCAGATTGCAAAATCAAGGAACTGTAATCCACAACCTGCTGCTGAAGGACTCCTGGTATAGAAGAGAATCTGGTTTAGTATATAGCTGATCCACTCCCATCTAGCAGCAATGTTTTAAACTCAGCTTGTGTGTCCGTAAATAACACATTATGAGGGCCATTGGAAAGGCACCCCAAAAAACATCACAAAACAAAAGCAAGTATAAGGTAGTGAAAAGTCTTAAAATTCACTCTCAGAAAAAAGGTGCATTTTGGAAAAAGGGAGGTAATATTTAAAAACTCAATAAGATAACAAGCAAACACATCAAAACACATTTTAAAAAGTAATTCTTAAAAAAAAAAACCAAAAAAAAAACTAACAACAAACCAAAACTGCCCAGCATTTACCAACAGCTACCACACTGTGGCATCCTGTGATAACACAGTATTTGACTGTATTCAAAAGAAATTAACACCCAGAAGAACAGAAACACCCCTGATAATCTACTGCAAGATATATGGATAAACGCTGACCTTTTAACAGCAACAAATCTAAAATGGTATATTTTCTCTCTCTCAGAAGGTTGGGTAAGATATTGTCTTCGGATTAAGGATGGGCATTTAGTCTATAATGTTTGGAGTTATTGATGAAGCATCTCAAAGTTCTCAACAAAAAAATTCTAGGGTATTGACAATGAAGAAGATTGTTAGTTAGAAGGAAGTGGAAAATATGACTGTCCATATAAAGGTCGTTTGGCTGTACTGAGTTATTCCAATTTTTTAGTGGTATAACAATATTCATGCTATTGCCTACAGTTTTACTGTAAAATAATAAGCAGTACTTTGTTTTATCTTTGTAAAAAGAGAACTCATAATCAAAGCAGAAATATTACTGCATCTTCTGTACACATAAGCCACTAACAATGGGATAGATACTTTATGGTGGATGTTGAAAGGTGCTAGAATAAATTGAAAGTCTTCTGAAATTATACAGCACGGCTGCATTAATACCTAAAGATTTCATCCTGATTAATGGCAGTACAATGCATATTCAAGGAATGAAAAATAATTTGTCTCACATAATGGGTTACCACCTTGTCAGTTCAGGAGGCTCTGTTTTGCTGTGACCTTCCAATAAATGCAATTCAGTCACAGGATCGTTAGCCATGATTTTTGTATGACCTAGAAAAGTACAATGGAAATCCAATATTGAAGTCCATCACAAGTCTGTTACAAAACCTTTTTCAATTGCTGGATTGACAGCAATAATGGAATGAGTATATATTGGAACAGGTGACTGACTGATCAGTAAGAACCACCCAGTTCAGTCCTATGGCTTTTCATTCAGGTGCACCAGGCTCATCAGTTGTTCCTGACACCTGCCAGATCATTCAAATGCTTCCTCAGAAGAAACATATAGGTATGTATGCTTCCATTTTTAATGGAATGTTCTTCCTTTATTGGAAGCCATCTGCCAGACTGCTGTTTTCTGGGACAGTTTCAGAGGAGTTTGTGTAGAATCTCCTTACATTTCAACACAGCAGGTCTGGAAAAGCCATAACCTAAGTCTTTTGTTACAGGTAAAGGTTTACAGTCTGGATAATTTGTTCAAGTTGGGGGTACTGTTATCTCAAGTGCTGTCGATGGTTATCGCAGACCCATGAATTTCTTATCTCAGCTGGAAGAAAATTACTTTCTTTAAAATTGCTCATCTCAGCTATCATACCTAATGCAATGTGGATTAAGAAAGGGGGTGCTGACTAGGCTGTAGGAGGAGCACAGCTAGATCTGCCACCAAGAGCTTAGAAATGTGACATGACACATTGTACATAAGCTGGGAAGTAACAGTATGGCATGCTGGTTAGCCTGAAAAATACAAGCTTTTTTCTCTGAGGTCTGCTTGATATCAAGTCATGAATAGCTATTAAATTGCTTTTAGGTTTATTCAGTGCACTCAGCAGGTATACAACAGAAAGTACAAAAGATTATATGCCAAATTAGACACAATGGTCTTTCTCTTAATGTGTGAATGACTGCCTGATGAAGTACAAGGTCACAGAGAAGTACCCCAGTCAGCTTTGAACCTAAGCTTGGGTTCAAAATAGTACAGCTGTAACGATGAGATGCTCTGCCCAGACTAATAAAATATACACACTTAGTATTACTTCACTATCTTACATACAGTTGTACTGATTTATACCTTAGTCTCCAGTGCATGAGAATTTCCTCAGAGATCCTGATTTCAACGTATTCCTTTGATAAACCAGAGGCAAAAACCACCCCCAAAATCCCACAAAGACCCCACCCCCAGCCCCCAAAAGAATGAAATTTAAGTGTATGAGAGAGCATTTTTTCAATGGCCCAGAAAAGTAACCAAAGAACCCACTGAGCACTGGAAAAATCTTAATTCAAGCATATGCCTACAGCATATGTTACTATGTTCATTTCAGTTTTATCTTGCCAACAGGAGTAACCACATGTATTATATTGGCACTTTTTGCCCATATATATATATATATATAAAAGATTGCTCCTGCCAATTTTTCCCCATTTGATTGCTGCAATCAATATACCCTAGTCGATGAAGGCACTCAAGGATCTATAAAGCCTAGGGAAGATTTTAAGAAGTACCTACAGATGTTCTCAAAGTCAGGTGTCTTCCTAAACTCAGGTAGTTCATCTGTGAGGTCTTTCTTTCAGTTTCATCCTCATATCTTCACTAATTTCTTTCTTTCCTTATGTTTCAGAAGTTTGCTGTATTCACTTAACAGTTGTATATCCTTTAAATCCATCCCCGAGTGTTTAAATTCAAAGGGGGGGGAAATATAGTCACCTCAAATCTTAAGCTTAGAAAAACCAACACTTTTTCTCAAAGGTCTAAAAAAATTTAAGGGAAACTGTCTTTCAGACATCAGCTCATACGGCCACATTCTCTTACTCATGCTCAGTGAAAACTGTCTTCAAATGATCTCACTGATTTAAAAAAAAAAAAATAAAATGCCTAAAATACCATCAAGAATACATAGATTCAGGTGGCAGGAGATATCTCTCTCAATTCAGACATTTTGCCCTAACCACTCTAGGCCATTTCTTCTTTCTAACTCCGTTGGGTTTTTGTGTGTGGGAGGGGTGGGGGTGGGGGTGTTTGTTTTTTAAAGCAATCAACTTAATTTCAGTCTGAATTTTAGTGCATGTATAAAAATATTATATGTAGTCAGAGAAACAGAAACTTTACTTCCCTGCATTCCCCCTTTATCCCAGTACATTTTTCTTAAAAACATAATAGCATAACCACTGATAATAAGGTTACACTAGCTCTTTCAATGTTGAGAAATTCAGAAAAAACCCTCCAGGTTCAAGATATGATTTCTCTATCAGAAAGAGGGATCTGAAAACAATCAAAAATACATTAGGGTGGGTGACATGTTCAGTAAATCGAAGGCAAGACAATTCCTGTAAATCATCATGATGTTGTGGATTAAATTTAAAGCTTCCAAGGATACGGACAACAGGCTGTTCTAGCTGGGTTCTTATAGATTGACATCAATTAAGACTGTATATTTGTTTTTTCCTCTTGCTCCTAGAATACGTCATGTCTTTCTGATAAGTTGCTTTTTCCATTTGGGGGGACAGAAATAATCCGAATGATGATATCCAGAAGAAACATTCTACCTTTGTCAGAACTGTACTTCTAAGATAGTATTTCTTCAGGTAGCTCAGAAAATTTTCTATTTCATTGACTTCATCTCACAGTAAGTAAATTAATTTTAGCCAACTAATGAAGTTCTAAAGCTGAGATGTTACTTAAAGAAACATTGTGGAGAAGGAAGCATATTTGCACTATATAATAAAGTAGTCTTCCAGTGTTTATTGTCAGAGAAATTTAAGTATCCATAAAGGACCTAAGACTACTTTGTGACCAAGGTGAAACAAACAGGTTCTAAAGTGGTCGAATCAGTGGATGTCCTCTTCAGGTAAAAGTAGACCATTCCACTGGCAGCTTGTTGGTAACATAGATGCACCAGATAACATTTTGTCTCATTTTAGGGAGCTGAAATTCAGTACAGCACAGAGCCATGGCCTAAATGCTTATATTGTTTTGGTTTAAACTCATTCACTGAGTCAGTAATTATGTTTTTTCAGGATCTGATCACTGTTAAGAAATAAAATAAAGTGGTGCTGTTTGACACAATTTTCTTATCACAGTCAAAGTGGCACTCACAACAGCAATAACATTTTTTATAGAGCTTTCTGCTCAGGCGTAACACTTTTATTAGGGGGAAATGAAAAAAAGATGAGTCACTGACCCCTGTACCACCTTTCTACACCATTCATGAATGGGCATGATTTTACCTGAATGAGACGGAATTTTGTAGCTTTTCCTCTGTAAATTCCAGGCAATACAAAACAATCAAGAACAGTAGCAGAGCACAGGAAATGCCCGAATCTCAGCCTACCTGCAAAGTAGCAGGGAAGGCAGGACTATCACTGGGCCAGTCCTTTAGGACCCAAAATATCTAGGATAAAAATGCAAGATGTTGCCAAAATGACAGGTTCTGCAGAAGCTTCAACCCTCTGCGGCTTTCCCATACCAGTGATCTTGCCCTGCTAACCCTGAGTCTTATTGGGAACACACCTCAGCACCGCCTCATTTATAACCTATGACATTGTTTAATGAGAAATGCCGGAGATTACTAAAGACAGCAGACCACACAAGACTAGGAGGAGAAATATTTCACTTGAAAACTTAAAAAAAAAAAAAACCACAAACAAAAAAAGTATTGAGAAAAACCTAGCTTTTTAATTTGGTTAGCAGTGTTTTCTCACTTGTTTTAGTGAGATTATAGCTTCATTTGAACTAATCCCAGTTCTTGTTTTCCAGCTCAGTCTTTATATTGTTATGGCCCTGCTTATGCAACAGTGAAAAGTGGAATATGATCAAAGCACCCAATTTAATCCATTACTCAATTTAATAAATTAAGTGGTATAGACTAAACTATATATGAATCTGAGTTTCAGTTACAAGAAGGGGATATAAGACAACACTTGGGATTGTCAGCGTGTAGAGCATGTGTACCAGTTACTGGTAAGAGCAACAGCAGCAGTCTCAGTGTAGTACAGGATGATAGAGGGAAGACTTAGATCACCATACAAGGCATACTGTGCTTATACTGGTGTCTGGATGTCTTTTCAAAGTCACATCTCCCTGTAAAGGTGGAAACCCCTGGAGGTACAGAACACACCATGGATTCCCTCACTTCCTAAACCTCCAAGGAAAATCTAAATAAACAGTTTAAATAATCTTTTAAAAAAATAAAATCTTGAAGTGATGTCTGTCCTCCTCTACCACTTCCAGCGGCACAGGTGTTACTGGCTGGCCAGCAGTATCACCTACCACTCACTTCATTTTGTTCTTAGTCGCTCTGTTGCTATGCCAGTGTCCGTCAGCAGCGCAAGGTAAATAAAAACCAAGGTGGCAGATCTTCTGAGAAGGTTTTGCATTCACTCAGCACAGTATAAATCTCACAGGTTGCTATTTTCTTTAGTCAGTGCTATCCTAATAAAGCCTTCTGGTAGCGGTAATTCCATCAGTGTTTGCTGTAGTAACAAAGTATACCACCTATTAGTTTTAATTTATTGCCTAATTTCATACAAGACTACTCATAAAACGAATGGAGAATGATCAGTTATTTTTATTTGAACACACACAAACCCCAACTTTTTCAAATCACAGCTAAAAATAAGAAATTATATAAAACTGTTAGATCTACAGATAGCTTAATTTCTAAATACTTTTAGAAGTAGGTCTTGCAGAACACCATTGCATTTCTCTTTAAGACTTAACCTTACTACATTTGTAGGTTCACTATGTAATGGCACTGGAATAAAGATACTGTCCTTCATTATGCTGACAGTGTGTGAAAGCAGGACATTTGTGTTCAGATAGCTGCCTCCTACAGAAGCAGTGAGTAGGCAGTTCCCAATGGTGCCTTATTTCACCCTAGTGGAGGGGACACAGTCCAGCGATCAATGAGATCTGAAAAGCAAACACTGATCTTTTCTGTGTGTAAGGGCTACCAATAGTACTTCCATAGCATCACTCCAACTCTTTTCACTTCTGCAACCAAAGGTTCACAATGTCTTGGTCTCACTTTCTCTTTGTGATCACACAGAAGGGAGAGACTGGGGAGCAAAAAAAACCCCCAAAACTCAGTATATTCTGTCCTCACTAATGGAGGGGAAGTGCTACAACTACATTTTTATGATATTCAAGGAAGGGAAGAGCTAGTGTTTTCTTTCCAACTTTTGGAGACGTAGTCCGTTACTGGTAGATAGATAACAGGTAGAACCAAACACACAGGTAGTATAAATTGATTGTAGTTCATGACACTTCTTTTTACAAACAACCTTTAGCTTAGAAGTAAAAAGGGAAAAAAAAAAATCATGTAGTTTGTAAGATACTTTCAACAGTACCTCCCTAACAGCAGATAATTACAGCACACAGCATACTGAAAAACATGTTGATACGACCATCTCAGATTGTAGAGCTGAATTATAAAAAACTGTTTATGAAAGCCAGAAAGTGATAGTTATTTTTCCTTCCTGCACCATAATGAGGTAGTTTTATTTTTACATCAGAACTGTTTCATAGCTCAAAATAACAAATTAAAGGAACATGAAGTTGGTGGGTTTGTTGTTTGAAGAACAGATTGGTTTGAATTAGTGCCATCAGAAGACAGATTTTAGAAAAAAAGATAGGCAATACAAGACAACAGTAAATTATTCAGTTGTGCCCTAAGTAATCAAGACAATATATTGTGAAAATCAAGTAGATATTTAATTCAAAAGAAACTTTTAAAGGAGCTTTCTACCTAAGTGTTAATTTTGATCAAACACTGTAAAAATTCAAGACATCTTTGATCCAAGGAGTCCTTGAACTAAAGTTACATCCTGCAGAAAAATCTGAAGTTACGTATCTGAGTAGGTTTCTCAAACCTACTGGCTTACTTTGTAGTTGCATCTCAGACTTTCAGGTTAAATGGAGAAATCTTTCAACTGATTTCCATGGGAGATTTTCTTCAGAGAGGTTTTATTAGCTGCAAGTTGAAGAGATCCTTGAAAGTGTCTTGGTGGTTCTTGAATTTCAAAACAACACAAGCAAATAAGAAAGGACTAAAGGTTAATGGAATCAAATGAGGGAGGAAAGAAAGACCAAAGAAAAAAGAAGAATCCTGATAGTGACAGACTTACTCACCACTGATCAAGCGTGAAGATGCCTGATATCATTGGGGAAATTAAACTCTACCCTCTGCCACACACTTCCCTGGGTTTCAGTTGACTTATTTCCAAAAAATATAACCGTACTTATAAAAGCACTACAGATGAAAAAGGCAATGTGAAAGTAATTTATAACTTCTTTATGGAAAGGGAAAGTGAAACAGAAAGGAGACAACTTGTATGAGATGATCTTTTAGGCCTGGGAACGTCTTCCCCATGTCAGCTTTTTATTCGAACCTAGATCTACCAGATGAACACTCATGATAAGGATCAACCAAAAATACACATACATTTCTATATGCCTATACCTCCAAGCTATGTTAATAGCATATATGATTCCAAGGAGAAGCTACTGCAAAAACCTGATTTTGTCTGTTGAAGGAGGGCCAGAATCTTATTTTGAGTTTTAAGGTATACCAATCACCTTATTGAGGAGCTAAGTACAAAGAAGGAAAATGAGACCGAGTTTTGAAAGGGCATAGAATGGAGACTTATATTTCCTATTAAGCACCAAGAAAGATCTAGCAAATAATTTTCTCTTTTTGGCATTTTGTGTCTTTCCAGCTAAAAAGCTGATTGTGCTAGGTCTCTCATGCTTTGCCTAGCAGAAAAAAAGGTGGAATAACTGCCACAGTACTCTGAGGCATAAAAAGTACTTATCCAGAAAAAGAAGAAAACAAGTCATCACACATTCTAGAACCAATTCCAGAAAGTTTCTTTCAGGTGCAGCAGGATGATTTAATTTGAGCTGGAGAGTCTACTCAGCACTTAGTCAGCTGTAGAATCAGATATATGAAGTTGAGATAGAAGCCATTTTATGCCTTTTCCCCAAATTTGATCATGTATTGCATGCCACTTGGCCAGGTCCCATAAAGAAGACAGTTGATGAGTATAACATCTCTTACAATTTTATTTTGCTCTGCATAGACACTAGCCTGTAACCAGGAAGATACGTGGATAGGATATGACCCTCAGATGAGAACAAGGAAGAAACAGGACAGGAGACAAAATAGTGTGGAGCAAATTCTCAGTTGGTGTAAAGCAGTATTGGCAAGTAAACTGAGATGAGCCCAGACTGGTTCACATCAGCTGATCTATCTGGTCTATCAATTAGATAAGTGGTAAAAAATTACCTCTGCAAAATACTCCACTTTGTTCAGAACAATGGAAGTGTCTTGGGTTGGGTTAAAACTGTGTCAAAGCTCCCCTGCTAAACATAATATTCCCTTGCCTGTGGAGATAAGTGCCTAGCTCGGATATGTTTTCAGGAAAAGAGATTTGGCCTAGAGAATTTTGTGCATCAAAACAGCTGTAACTAACCTGGAAATACATAGCTTGAGCCACACACTGAAGACTGCCAGGAGCCTACGCATGACCTGAGTCTTTGGACAAGGCTTCAGCATGTTTCAGGTACCAGTCACCCCGCTCAGTAAAACAAAAAGATGTGACTCTTTATAGTTTCTGTGGTAAATATAAAACACAGTTATAATACAGTACAGGCAGTGCTCACAGACAACTGCTTTCTAGGTAGCTGTTACAGTCCGCATTGCCGAAGTTGAAACATTTTAGCAAATCAGACAAGTTTCTCTGTTTAAGCAGCATGGTTGTTTTCTTTCTGTGGCACATATGCTACCGTAAACACTGGCTTCCACTTATATTCTAGATTTTCTTCATCATAGCCAGAGAAAAAGTTGATTCTTCATTTGTTTATGCGCTGGAAGATACCCCTGATTCAGGTGAACACTGGCTCAATGGATAAAAAGGCAGGTTGAACTGCATAGCTTCAATTATGCCAGATTAAAAAAATCTTCATTTGATGTATCATAAATTCAATGCATCTTCATAGCCTGTAGCATGCTTTCATCTATCAAGAAGGAGCTGAAACTTCTTAAGCCTGTTGATTACCAACAGTTCTTGTAGACTAATATTATAAGAATACCTGTGAAGACCATTCCTGTTAAAAAAGCATCTCCTCAGACAAGATGTTGCTGTAACACAGCCGTTTTCCCGTGCATCACATTTTAATACAAGTCATTCTAACTCTACCTTCAGCACAGCAAGTTCTGGAGCATTGTCTCACTACTAGTTGAAGAACAACTTCCAGCAACTCCACTCCATCCAGGAAAGATTTTATTATTTAATATTCCTAGCCTTTACCTCTGATATTGAGCCCATTTTCAATTGTTCTTCAATTGCTTCTGCATTAACCCCTTTCTTGCCATGTACAACGTAGAAACTTGTAAAGGAGTACAATGTCATAGTCATACTTACATTTTCAAGGATTTAAAAATGATTTAGAATAGTAATGACTTATTACCAAATTTGGATTCCATTGCATCATCTTAGGAGATTTATAGTAAGTGTTATTTAAAGATCATTGCCTGTAGAAAATACAAGCTTTTTATTTAGTCCATGTATCATATGATTTAATAGATCAAAACAATATTAGTGAGATTTGGGTTAATATGATTTGGTTACTTTAATATTAAAGTATAAAGAGCTAAAAGGAAAATTAGAAGACATTTCTACATTAAAGTCATTGATTTGCCCACTGAAAACAGGAAGTCTTTCTGCAATGCTCCTAAAAAAGAATGATACCAAAGTCTTCATGCAAAACATCAATAGACAGATTCAAAGTTAAAGAGCCAGCACAGAGTTTTCTTACATCCTAGCTGCTCATCTTGGATCTGCCCATGCAAATCGCTTAAATTTGGGGGGGTGGGGAGGGAGGGAAGGGGCTTAAGATAATTCAACACAAAATCACGGGCCAAGTGTTTGCAAATTCAGCCATTCAAACTGAAGGATAAAATTCTGGAAAATATCTTTGTAATTAAAAAAAAACAAACAACCAACAACATCACCAAACCCCAAAACTAAGTTCATCTTGTGGCTAAGATTCAATTCTATGCAATACAAAACAAGAAAAAGCTTTGTGGCCAAGGTATAACCCTCTGAAGATATCGTTTAGTAATCATACATCCTTAACTGCATTAGTGTTAGCTTGTGCATCTATGGATGCCTGTTGCTACTTAATTTTAAAAGGTTTCTAATCTTGTAACGGAACTGTATATTTGACCAGCCACAAAGCAGAATCTGATTTGAGCATTATAATGTAATTAATCATGGATTTTAGTGTCTCATTTGAAATAATTTATTCAGATCTGAGAAATACACTGCATATCTATGATTGCATTATATAAAAAGCAAATAAACTACATAATTGAAAATGAACCACATGTATTATTTATCATAAAGTGGAACTACAGGGAGTTTAGAGCTTGGGCCCAACTAGATTGCATTTTGACTCCCATTTAGTCACCTGCAGCTATACAATGACCAATTGAAACTCTGCTGCTTGATTTTTAACCACTGTAACAGTGCTGGTGAAGTCTCTGGGAAAGTTGGGTCCATAGCATTCAAGACTTACAACGGCCTTCACATTTGGTGGGCAGATACCAATATTACAGTGCAACCTGTACCTTTATGAGCATTTGTAAACTGCCAAAGGAATGAAAAAAGAAGAAAAGAGAGGAATTGTACTGCCTTTGGAGATGTACAGTACAGAATATAATTTCTGCGATTTCCACCTGCAGGTTTTACATCTTCAGGTACCATCCCAAACCTGAAGAATATCTAATGCTTTGGCATGTGGTTTCTGAAAGCACTCTCTGCTATGTTACCCACCAAGTCATCACCCATGACTGTAATAGCACGTGGTAATTAGGAGACGCAATAGGCCATTTTCAAAGCATGACCTATAGTACCCACAGGAAAACCAGAAACTTGTGTGTTACTTGACTGCTTTGCTGGCCTAGCCATTTACCTACAGCGTAGAATAGAGCTTTCTGGTGCTCACCTGATGCTACAAGTGAAGAAAGGTGAACAAGCAGATGTTGTGGGTGCCTAAAGCACATAATACAGCTGAATGGGAGTGGTGGAAAAGCAAGATACCAGTCTATAGATAAGTGAAAAATGTAGCTTATGTTCCACCCATGGTAGGGGGGAATCGGAGACCGTGCTAAGACAGAACACACATTGCGCAACCTCTGCTGGTGGAGCTTCTAACTAGAAAAGAGATAGCTCTTCTGCTTCCTTTCCTTTCTTTGTTTATGCTGAAACACAAACAAAAAACAGAGTCAAGATTTGACTTACTAGTCCTTTCCATTTGATGTTAAGGAATTCAGGGTAGTAAAATCCACCTAGATAGGCTTGAGCAACTATGTTCTAATCTTTGCTCAGGAGTCAGCAGTGCCCAGAACTATTACAGTGCTGAAAGCTACAGGTATATTTCGGTCTACCAGCTCATAGCCTTGGTGCTTCTCTTCTACAATAGTAACGTGTCAGCATTTGAATCGTGCTATAACCCCATTTGATTCAGTACAATGACATTTAAGCTGTACCATTGATAGCACCATAAATTCAACAGGGCTAATACTGCTACCACCACCACTTGTATTTGTTTGGGTTTGTTTTTTTCTTTTTCTTTTTTTTTTTTTTAAACATGTGTGTACATACACCTACAACTATCATGCACAGACATGTAGACACATACTGTCTTTCCTCTGGTTGCACATAAAACTTAGAATTTTATATCTGTTCGTTGTACCTGTTCCTAGAGGGATGGCAATTGAGATAGTTGATATAAAAGCAGTAATCCTGAAAAATCATTATTGTTCTGATAATTCTTAACAAATATAAGCAAAGATCACCCCAGCTATTTAAAATTTTTCCCCAACCACAGTTTTCATGAGACTTAGCTTTGCAATTTCTATATCCTGGTTCACCATTTTGCAGAACACTGCTATTCTGGGTTTATTTTCTTCCAATTTCTCTTTTAAATTTCTAAAGATCATTAAAATAAATAGGTTATAAACCTACTTTTATTTTAAATGAAAACTATTATTTTTGCATGGCTACATAACTCATTGTGACCAGCTGTGCTTTAGGAGGAAACAGCTGTTGCTATAAGTAGGATGATGAAAACTAAAACTCCAAGAGCAAGTAGGATGCAGGCGAGAGGATGATTTGTTCTCTGGTGACCGCCTAGGATGGCTGTGTGCTTTCTCTTTCTCCAACTGCAGCATTATAGTCCAGCTCAGAAGTGTTTGCAAGATGACATTCACAAAGGTGAAAATACAAATCTATGTGGAGATTTTGTCCAGAGCCTACACTATACTGATGACAACAGCTGCTTAAATACCCCATGCTAATATCTTAACAGCATTCTAACTCTTTCCAGAGTACCTCACACTGACAATATTTCTTGCTTTGTTTGCTCTTCTTCTTTTAGAAATGGTAGTTAGCTGAGATCTTTCAACTTCTCACGCCCACCACCATAAAGTTAAAATGACTGTTGTTAATTTAAAAAAAATACTTTCTTTTTGACTCTCCTTGTACTCCCTCCCTAAGCAGATTTTTTAAAAAACATTCTATTGCCATCATTATATTTATTCTAACAAGAATGTGGAGTACACAAGCAGTGTAAGACCACTCTTGTAGATGTCCAATTGGCAGAAGCACATCATGGAATCACGAATTTTCAGAGTTGGAAGAGACCTCTACAGATCATCTAGTCCAAGTCCCCTGCTGACGCAGGAAAGCCTAGAGCACATTACTCAGGACCGCATCCAGGCGGGTCTTGAAAATCTCCAGAGAAGGGGACTCCACAACCTCCCTGGGCAGCCTGTTCCAGTGCTCTGTCACCCTCACCATAAAGAAGTTTTTTCTTGTGTTTGAATGGAACTTCCTATAGAATCATAGAATCATTTAGGTTGGAAAATACCTTTAAAATCGTCCAGTCCAACCATTGGCCCTACTGTACCAGGTCTGCCACTAAACCATGTCTCTAAGCACCACATCTACAGGACTTTTAAATACCTCCAGGGATGGTGACTCAACCACCTCCCTGGGCAGACTGTTCCAATGTTTGATGACTCTTTCAGTGAAAAATTTTTTCCTAATGTCCAGCCTTTGATACATGCAAAACATATGCCCATATACTTGACTGTCTGCCAATGGAGAGCTGGTGAGGGAAAAAGGTGCAGAAGGCATCTTAATACTCAATACAAAACCTGCATTTTACGCATGGAATAGATGTGCTTTGTGAGGAGATGCTGATACAGTAGAAGATACTTTAGGAAAGGAGGTTCCCCTAAAGCATCCCTATGTCATTCCTAACAAACTCCTATAATCTGAAATTTATTCCTTTCCTTGAAAACTACAAACATGCCACCCTTCCATCCTTTCTTTTTTCAGCTAAAACTTGTCATTTTTTCCATTCTTTCCTCATAGGGCGTGTTTACCAGCCTTTTTGGTCATTCTCATTTTTTCCTCTGGATTTCTCTGGTTTATCTATGTTTTCTCGAAGTACTGCCAAAACCAAAGCCCAACATTGGCATTTTAGCCAAGTTGAGTAGAAGGATTACAATTCTGTTGAAGTATTCCAGGTACTTTTTTAGGCTGTTAGGAGACATGTAACATTGTTGAGTTATTTTCAGTATGAGATTCACCATGACATCCAACAACATTTCTACACAATTACTCCCAGTTTCTTTCTTAACCATCTGTAAACAAACATGGGATCCAGCACATACTAGAAACTTACTAGATACTTCCAGCAAGTGTAATCTTCACTACCATTAGATGTCTATTTCTTTGCTTTGACCATACAGAAAATCTAGAAAATTAACTCAGATGTCTACAGTGTAGACATCTCATTAGATGGAAGGAATCTCACCTAAAGTGTTTTTGGATAGTTCATGTCTCTCATTAGTACTTGGGTTTGTTCTTGTATTGGGTTTATGTGGCAAAGTTATGGTAGCTGGTGGGGGCTACAGGGGTGGCTTCTGTAAGAAGATGCCAGAAGCTTCCCTCATGTCCAACAGAGCCAAGGCCAGCTGGTTCAAGATGGACCCACCACTGGCCAAGGCCAAGCCAAACAGCGACAGTGGTAGCGCCTCTGTGATAACATATTTAAGAAGGGGGAACAAAAATGCTGCGCAACAGCAGCTGGAAGAGAGGAGTGAGAATACGTGAGAGAAACAACTCTACACACACCAAGGTGAGTGAAGGAGGTAGTCCAGGCACTGGAGTAGAGATTCTCCTGCAGCCCATGGTGAAGACCATGGTGATGACCATGGTGATGCAGGTTGTCCCCCTGTAGCCCATGGAGGTTAACGGTGGAGCAGATATCCACCTGCAGCCCATGGAGGACCCCATGCTGGACCAGGTGGATGTGCTTGAAGGAGGTTGTGACACCATGGAGAGCCCACACTGGAGCAGGCTCCTGGCAGAACTTGTGACCCCATGGGAGACCCATGTTGGAGCAGTCAATTCCTGAAGGACTGCACTCCATGGAAAGGATGCATGTTGGAGTAGTTTGTGAAGAACTGCAGCCCATGGGAAGGACCCACATTGGAGAAATTAGTGAAGGACTGTCTTGCATGGGTGGGATCCCATGATGGAGCAGAGGAAGAGTGAAAGGAAGAAGGAGCAGCAGAGACAATGCCTTAATGAACTGGCTGCAAACCCCATTCCCCATCTCTCTGAGCCATTGTGGGGGGAAAGGAGGTAGAGAAATCAGGAGTGAAGCTGAGCCTGGGAAGAAGGAAGGGGTGGGAGGAAGGAAAGTGTCTTAAGATTGCTCTTATATCTCATTTTCCTGCGTTGATTTAGATTGGCAATAAATTAAATTAATTTCCCCAAGTTGAGTCTCTTTAGCCCGAGACAGTAATTGCTGAGCAATCTCCCTGTGCTTATCTTGACCCATAAGCCTTTTGGCATATTTTCTCTCCCCTGTTCAGCTGAGGAAATGAAGCGATAGAACAGCTTGGTGGGCACCTGGCATCCAGCCAAGGCCAATCCACCAGTCCTCTTTGGTGCCCACTGCCTCCTCCTTTAATGGATACATCTTTCCTACTTCCCTGCTTTTCATGTTCTTCCAGTTTGTCAATCAGCACAGCCTTTCCTGACACATATTTTAACTTTTCAAAGTAATAGGTAAAATAGCATTTTATGATTAAAAAGAATTTCACTATAAAATCCTACTCTATTCACAAGAAAGAATCTGAACTATGCATATCAATTTGTTTAATGTGTTCTGCCAAAACTAGTCACAGAGTATCATGACGTTATAGAGAAAAAGCCCTATTGGTTTCTATGGAACTATTTATCCAGCATGATGAACAATACATCAAAACTTGGTGCCACAGGAGCAAGTGTGGCAGAAGTTCTAATTTTGTGTAATTCCATATTGGGCAAAGATGACATAATCTGACCCTTAAGAGAATAGTGCATTTATGCAAAAATGTCTGCTGAAATCACCTTGTCATACTATCATTCAAAACTAGGACTAAGCAGATTTTACGTATGAACAGTTTGCTGTTCAGTTCTTTAAGTGCCATCAAGTTTTTAACCAAGACATCAGTCAGGACTAAATCCTAGCACTCATTTGACATATTAGATTCTTATAGGGAGCTCTCCCACACTACATGTTCTTGACTCACTCCATCTGCTTTCCCCTTTCATTCATCTTCTGCCCATGACCTTATAAATGTATGTCTTCCAAGTATAAAGATCACCTAACTGTCTTAGTTTACACCTGTAGTAAGTTGCAGTTAGCTAAATGAAGAAAGAAATGATTAAGATGTACATACTGCAGCTGTCTTGAATGTCTGGACAACATAGGTAATTCTGTGACCTGGCATCATCTTGTAAACAACTCTCCTACTGTTTTGTGTGTCTCTGTGTGTTCATTTTCAAGCACTATTAATGATTTGATTGCATACCATATGAAACCTTTGGGAAAACTATTGTCCAACATTTGACACTTCTTCATTCATCTAAGGTAAAGCTTCCAAAACAGCTCGATGCAATTGCCACTACACCATATGCCATTGTACTGCTCAACTGTTATAGTCAATTACAAATTTCATTGTAGACCAGATTCTCTTCCTAGAGTTCAATGGAACATATATCTGGATGCAAGGCAGACCTAGCATGGGGAAGTGCTTAAGGAAAACGCACATAAACTGTGCAAGTCCGAACAATTCGTACCCTTCAAGAAACATACAGTCAGTGAAAGGCCTGAGAGAAAGTTCTTCCGAAAGGTAAATTAAATACATTAGCTTCTGCTATTTTGGTTTTATTCTGTGCAGAAAAGTGGTAATTTTATCAGGATAAAAAAATAATGTAAGAATATATCTATTAAATTTAAATGTCAAACTGAAGTCTAATCACTTTTGTGTGCTCATGAGTTTAAATAGTTTTTTTCCATCTCTTTTGATCCTGCCTGATGCTGAATGATGTAAGGGAACAGAGTATAACAAGCACTTCTCAGAAGGTGCTGAGCATCTTGCAGCTTTGTATACTTAGTTGTTTTCTATATCACCTTTGACTTTGGTAATATAGATTCAAGTTCCGGTAAGAGATTAGGAGAAATGAGCAAAATAATGAAAAGAACCAGCAAACTCCCAATTCAGATTTGGAAAGGCCAGGTGATAAATACTGAGGTCTACAGTACCTATGTGAAACTGAAGGAGTCAGACAGTGAAGCAGCAGGAAGATTAAGAACATCTTCAAATTTTATGACCTCTCTCAGTGTTTTATTATATTTTTTCCGATATATATTACAAAAATTAGAGGGAATACCATTGAAAGAAAACTAGAGGAGGAATGGTACTTCTGTGACTCAGATCACTATTACTGGGATTCACAGAAATCTGTGGAAACTAAGACTACTTACAGTGTGCCTGCAGGCAGATTTTATGACATCACTTAAGGTTGTCCTATTATATATCATCACAGAAAAATTCAGATTTAAATTGTTTTCCAGTTTCTGCTGGAGAAAACGGGCACAAAGGAGCCCTCCCTTCCATGAGTAACTGCTAAGGGCTGGATCTATTTGTTAGGAAGCTAACAATTTTTCACTTGAGTCTCTACACTTCTTTTCAACATAGGGTCTTCACAAAATGACGTTTTTACCAACACAGAGGCAATATTTAAAGAGAAAGTGCACACAGTAGTAGTGTTCCCTAGAGCATGATCCATTATGAATAAACAACTTGCCCTGCCTCAGATTTCAGAATACTGTGGACCAAAGTAGACTGAGTTAACACTTCCTAACAAGTAATATACTTTGCTTCAAAAGTTGGTTTTAATGGAATTACTGGTAATGCACTACTTTGAGTAAAACTATGATGAGCTCACTCTTTCGTACATGAAACACTGCTGTAAGTAATGGGTGATTTAGCATGAGGAATGCAATGAAATGCCTTGAGTTTTGAAAAGGATCAACTGTTAAAAGTTATTTTTAAGACCAATACTCTTAAGTCAGCTTTTTGCAGCTGATGATATTTCAGGTGTCATTTCGTCTATTAAGAGGGTGCTGCAGAGATCAGAATTGCTTTTCTTCATGATTATTACATAGACATTTGTGCTGTTCACAGGTTGTTAAATTCCACATTTCCTTCAGGAATAAAAAACCTGAATACATTCCAGGATCCCTTGGGAAAACTCCATTGGAAGGAAAAATCAAAATTTCATATAAGCATTCTAAATAATTTTGATTAAAAGAATGTGTGAAAGCAATATTCACAACATATGGTAACTCTAATGCCTTACCTACTTAAGTTTCTTTTAAGACCCACTCCTGTTAACCTTATTCATGTCAACAGTCTTACTGTAGTAATGGAGTTATTTGTTTTAACATTACCAAACCAAAATTCAGTGAGCTTATTTCAAGAGTATTTATACCTACTTTGGGTTTTAAAATAATAATATAGATTTAATAGACAAAAATATGTAACATTTCCATATATTAAAATATGACTATTCTAAACAATTATATAATTTATTATATATAGAAATATTACACACATTTTATATATAGCTTTAAGAGGGCCAAATTCTGCCAAGAACTGAGCATATCTTACATGTTACTCACTAGCTTCTGCTGACCAGCTGAATGGTCACAGCCATATTCTATATATTGGAGTCAAATGTGCTGCTTCTGTAAACTGGAACAGCTGAATCAGAATGGTTCCTTTATAGTGCTGTCTGTGTGGGGAAAAAGTAAACTGTGTACATCTGTCACTGCTTTAGCTTCTGCATGAGAAAGAAGAGAATACTCAATTCATGGAGAGAGTGATGCATTTTGCCTTCTCAAGCAAAGCTTCAAAATGTCTTTTTTAATTACCTGCAGTTATAACTAAACCCAATAACAAATGTATGTAGCATATGCACAATGATTCAATGCACAATGAATCATGCAAGATAATTTGAAGATGTAACTAAGAAGTGGAGAAATTACTGTTTTTCAGGGCCTCCTGGCATGAATCTCTCTGTAGCCACATCTTTTATAGAAGAGAGGCCTGGAAAAATCCATATCATTTTAAACACGTGTTCCATAATATTTCATTGTAGAATATTTGCAGCCACAGCGTGCCTTATTTATGGTTCAACCACACAGCAGATGCATTAATGTAGCTGAGAACACACATACACACACCAGGAAAAAGGTTTTTCAAGGACTTAAATGGCTGCAAGGCAGTTTTGCTTTAGTTTCAAGTTAAACCTAATTAAAGCTAATCTCATTCTAAAAAGGAGAATGAATAACTTCCTCTGAGCATAAATATTATACACAGTACTGCACGATTCTGGTCAGTCAGCAAACCTATAGGCCTAAGTTTCTTGTTTTGCCCTAGGATGCTTTCCTTATGTACTTTATATTGCTAGTGTAAACCTTAAGTATGTTAAACTAGAATTAGGCATAAGAAAGTAAACCTGGTTGTAGTCGGTATTGTCTTTCACTCTTCTGTTGTCTTTTCGACGCGGAGTCATCCTTTACGCTGACCATGCATTGCAGAAAGCAATGACTGAACACCAAACCCCAACCAGTTAGAGACTAGATAATTGAGCAAAGTGATGTCAGCCTGCCTGTGGTACATTCCAGTTATCCTAGATTTGTAACTTATGCAAATGCAAACTGTCTGCTGAAGTTACTTGTACACCTGGAATCTAGTTGGGAAGGAATCCAAGAACGATAATCCCCAGCACAGTTAAGCAGTGTTTTGTTTTATTTCATTGCTTCTTTGTACTCCCCTTGCTTTTGATTTTATTGTAGCCATTGGTAGATAAATATATGCCAGTAGTTGAAGATACAGTGCTTTCATGCTACTGTGCTAAATATTAATAAGAAAATACTCCAGATCATCCTCAGGCAGTTTGAAAACAAACAACCCCAAAACACAAAACCTAACACATTTGGGTACCAAACACTTGACCTGAATTTAGGATATCAGGTTTCCCCAGTTACTGTCCTAAAGCTCTACAAGAGATATAAGGAGTTAGAATTGATGATGTTGCTAAATTTGATGTGTGGTATTCTCTCACTCTCCCTCCCAAAAAAAACCCCAAACCCTACATGGTATTTAATTCAATTTCTTTTCTTACTGCCTATTTATGATAATCTATTTTGGATCAGAAGTAATTCCCTGGATGTCAGTGGAACTAAATGAAAGCTTGGTGGGAGTGAAGCTGGTGTTGGGAAGAAGCCTAATGACTTTCTAGCCAGACTGATGCCAAGTTGTCAGGGAACATGGTTTTATTTTTGGCAGTAAATCAAGGGTATGTCAAGTTCAGAATTCCATGGCTTCATTTGTCCTGTCTCTTAAGTTTTAGCTTTCAGATTTGGAGGCTTTTGGCACTTGCAAGGGATAAGGAAGTTCCTAGACTGAAACCCTTTAGCGGCATACAGCTTGCTTTTGCTGCAACAGCAGGGGTTATTCAACAAGTTACAATCACAGAGAAAGTACAAATATGGAGTTAAAAGTTCCTAGAATCTGCCCAGTAAATGCATCTGTGGTGACTATTACCACATAAGTGATAATTTAAAGATAAATTTAAAAAAAATTAAAAATAAAACATTTAAAAGGAACCCACACCATTTGGCAGAACATACTGTATCTCTGGTATTTTAGAAAGCAGTTGGGAGGGAGGGCAGTGGAAACAGACACACTAACATCAAAACCAACTAAAACCAAAAACATAATGGAAAAGAGGATATATGACTTGAAATGCGTAGCTATGCACATAACATGAGGTCTCTTCAAGTCACATTTGATAAGAATCTTTTGTCAGAAATACAGAATTGTAGACTTTGTGAAACAGCCTGAAGCAACGTGAGGACATAGTGGTACTTATACTGGAATATAAAGTATGCTAAGAAAGAGAATGATAATATGTCTGGATTCATATTAGCACAGGATCTGTCCTGGAAAAGCATATTGTGAGTGTTATAGTTTACCCAAGTACCACCTGAACAGTCCTTTCCTCTATTAAGAATGAACTTCTTTTAGAAACTTCCAATCAAATTTAAAATAACCATTCACACTTCTGTTTCCAACAACCAGCAAAAGAAACTGTTAATTTCTCCTCACTCTCATAGTCTTGAGTACAGGACAAATATAGTATATTTTCTTCCATTATTGAACCTGAAACGCTTCCCCCAATCTATGACTGTTATGAAACATGACAGTACAGAAGTGGCAGAAAATTGCAATCACAATAATGATTTAAATTCATCAGATATAAAATTGATGTTCTTTTTGGACACTGAACACTGGTAACTACTAAAATGGAAAGTAAAATAAAAGACAAAGGCTCTTAATCATTCCTGAGTTTTTGTTTTGGTTGGTTTTTTGGTTTTGTGTTTTTTTTTTTTTTTTTTTTTTTTTTTTTTTTTTTTTTTTTTTTTTTTTTTTTTTTTGCTTGATTAAGTAAAGCTAAACACACATTTCTGGCCTCACAGATATCTATGTTCCACCTTGAGCAGGCAAAACTACCTAACATTTTACCTAACTTCTCGTACAAGGTAGGTAGGTACATACATAAGTAACAGTATTCCCTGTAGTAAACATGTAGAACCACGTCATGAATGTGTTGGTATTTGGGATCTCACGATCACTCTTTTTACATCTTGGTGTTTGAAAGTATGAATTTGAGCTCCTGGAACTAAATGCTTTGTAACCCTATCTAGTAGGTAACAAAGAGTGGTGAAAGCTCCCTTCATAAACATCTTTGACTACTAATATGATTAGTAAATAATAGAAATAGGAAATATTTGTTATGATCACCATCTCCCCAAACAGTACTCTTTTTAAGGTACTCAACAAAATGTGTAGGAAAGAATACAGAGTGCTGAACTGTCCAAGGGAAGAGTAGACAACAACCCCATGACAACTTTGTGATTGACTGACTCCTTTGGTTCATAGCACCCATGAAGGCAGTATAGGAGTTTTCCCTCATCTACATTAGTGAACCTGTAAGACCAAAGAGTCACTGGGCATGAGACTAATAATCACACAAGTACTCCCACCCTAGAATGCACCTTATTCCTCCCTCAGAGAGGATCCAGCAGAGAGGCTTCCATTGGCTGCTGGAATCTGTTTGTCAAGATTCGTTCTGTCCCTGTAGATGAAAATCTCCTGCAGGGGCAGGGTAGCTTCTTGTTGCTGCCAACAGAGTGCCAGACTGCAGGATAATTGTGCACTGCAACCCCTACTGAGTACATGCAAACACCACCCAGCAACACACCTTCTCAAGTACAAGGAATAAGTTATTACCTTAATGATTTTGCAGTAGGTTAAACAAGTCAGTCTGGAAAAATGACTTTATTTCTTCAGAATAAATCATGAGCTTCTACTTTTCATCGAAGACATTCAAGTAAAATCAAGCTTAGGATTTATCACAATGTCTCACTTTATTGCCACATCAGGCAGATAATTTCCTATTGTAAGGTCTAGTAAAAAAATATATTTTTTTTTCTACACCAATACCTCCTGAAAAGACAGATTAACTTATTCATGCTAGCATTTACAGCACCCATGGCTGTTACTTAACTAGTACTGCAAAAAATAACATCATAGCATACCTATATATTTTTTCCAAAAAACATCCTTAAAAATATCCCAGAACATTGAGATCTTACTTCCTCCAATTGCAACTGTGTGTGTAATACACTACAGGCAGCCAGTATTGCTCCTAGAACTTCCCTACTTTTTCAACTGGAATTCTTCTTCAGCTGAGTGTTCTCCTGTATTTAGATAGCAGGTAAATTAGATAAATGTTTCCTACTGTAATGAACAGTTCAAAACTGATAAACATCTTTATTTGCTGTTGATACTGCTTTTATTGTTGCTGTTTTATTCCCAAAGTTTTGTATGGCAGGCATGACATTACTTTTTTAGGCTATTGGTACATGAATTTTAGCAAAGTTCACACTTTCCTTTTTAAGAGCATAATCTTCAGTAGATTAATAGAAGATACCTATTGACCCTAATACTCCCAGTCAGTTCTTCAGGATAAGTTTTACATTATCATTTTTCAATGGAATGAGTTCTCCAATGTTTGAAGTACATGTTGAACTCACACTTGAACCATCTAAAAGATGTTATAAAAACTTTCTGAAGAACTAGCAAAATGAGTTTGCCCTTATTCACTAGTTTCAAAGCCTAATAGAAACTTCTGTCTAGATTTTTTTGGCAAACTATGTGGGGTATTTCAGTACCAGGTATATGGAGTAGAGGGTTTCTTGCTTGATATATTGACTTGAAAACCAAGTTCTGAATACCTTTCAGAGTACATCTGATGAAAAAAGCACTCAATTCTATTATTCTAAACCTTAAAAGAACAAAAAGGAGAAGTTAACAAAGCACCACCTTCACTTCTATTGACTTCCATCTAGGAAGTGTGATCTTAGAAAGCTTTCAGGGTTTGGGGACCAGAAGACAGCCAATGAGGTAAAAGCCTGTGCTGGCACAATTCTAGATCAGACTTCGTAAAGTAATATCCTAGTAATATCCTCAATCACCACAAAAAAATTACAGCTCTCCCCATGAGCACTGTTGTGAGGGGAAAAAAAAGAAAAAAATAAAAATCTTTATTCAAGCTTGCTCTACAAATCTCATCTTTGAGATTCCTACTTTCATAAAAAAGATACGACATCCCCCTCCACCCTTAGAAATATGTACGTTTGTGCCACTGCCAACCACCTCAGAAAGGGGGAGCTCAGCTAGAGAATAAAAAACAATGAGGAAAAATAATTTAAGCTCCAGAGATGTTAATTTCCCTTTAAGAGGTATGCGTATTCAACTTGGCCTGAAAACTAGTGCTACCACCTAAACAGGAATCTCATTACCACAAAAATCCTTACATAAATATTATGTTTTGGCTATGTACTTCTCTGCAAAGTTATAAGCCAGATACAACCAACCTGGAGGACAAATGGATTTAAGAGAAGGTCAGGGGAGAGTTTATTCTAGGGGCAGTTAGATGGAATATTGTCACATTGAAAGCTGGCATAAATCACCATCATTCCATTCACCTTAATCAAGCTACAGAGATTACACTATCTGAACAGCTGGTGTATTTTCCCTTTCTTTTATGTCCAAATTTCTTAAAATTTGATACATTGATACTAGATTTCAATAAGTGACATCAGAAATTGACTAAAGTTCTGTTCAATAACTTCTTTTCATAATTTGGATAAGCGGTGTTTTGAAATCCTGTCCAAATCATTCTCGCAAGCTGAACCCTTGGAAAACCCTTTGACATTTGTAAAGTAAAGGTTAATTTGATTATTTTTGTTCATGCGAGTTATTAACATTTTAATATGCTAAAATGTGGCCCTTTCAAAATAAACACAGTAAATCCTTTACAATTCAAATAGATTTAGTTCATTTCATTTAATAATGGAAATGAGGTTTTCGGTTCCCAGCAAGTCACAAGCATACTTTTACTCACAAAATAAGTTAGAAGAATTAGAACGTGAAATGTTCCTGAGAACAATTCATTTATAATTTTAGCCAGGAACATTTGCAATGATCATTTGAAGGAGAATAAGATGAACAGAAAAAAAAAAAAATTATTCAATTCCAAATCATCAATTTCCTACAATTAAGGTTTTACATTGACATGACACTTGCCTTCTGGCTCTTTTCTGAGTCAATTATATTATCTGCTTTTGACAGAAATGAGATTTGACTTAGATATTGAAATTTCATCAACAGAAAGTGCTTAGTGAAAACAAAAAGCAACTAAGGATGTTTGGAGAACACAAGAAGTTTTGTACCGACTTTTGTGTCTCTATGCTTCTTTCCCAGTATAAATACTTTATATTTTCCAATATGTTGCTACAGTTATGGCCTTTTCCTTTTTCTCCTCCTCCTTCATTTCAAAGCTAAAGGAATATATTCCTTACAAGCCTTTTCTGAAGTTTCTGTTAACCACCTTAGGTGCCTTGGTCCTTAATCTGTTGCAAGTCAGCAAGATCAACTATTCTTCCATTTCTTTGTGGAAGAGGACAATGCTTTTTTCAGTACTTGTTCCAGTGTCTTGCCAAAAGAAGTAAAAAAAGAAATCTCCATTTTTTTTTTCTTATTAATATTGTTTCTCAACAGTAATTTGATAGATGAAAAGCTGTCTAGCCATGGACTGAAAGAGAAGAACAGACAATCGCAAAACTAGGTAAGTGTGCAAAAATATGCCAGTTTACCATCAAGAGAAAGGGACCTTTAAGAGCAAGATGGGAGCTATTATCTTTTCTTCAGTACTTGCTTTCTCTTTGGTTCTTGCAAATTAGCTAAACACACAATATACTAGTTTCAGAGACAAAGGCACATTTAAGTCACAAACACCAGTTAGAGAACAAATTAGAATCAAAAAAGATTCTAGTGACAAAGAATCTACCTCCATAGGGGGCCAGATAGCCCTCAAGCAGTTAAATAGTTTTAATGGTTTGAAAATGCCAGAGCAGATTATGGAGGAGTATACATTCTGAAAATGATCTTTAGACTATCTAGCAATGATGCTGTGTGATTAATAACCAAGAAACATTAGAAACACCATTTAATAGGAACCATTCTTTATACAACAGCAATTACAATAGCTTTGATTGAAAAAAATATTAGGAAAAATAGCTCTTTCGTGGTACTATCTGCTTCCTAGGTTTTAAGTAATTGTCTCCTATCAGAGATTTCTTGCCTATTATATGCTTCAGTAATTCAGTCTGCTTCATAGCATTCTCCAACTCTTTGTACTAAGCTATGAAATCCTACACTTTAAAGATCCTCATCCCTTTCCTTTTCCTAAAATAAGCCGATAGACCTTGTCTTGATTTAAAGCACGTATCAATTACAAGGCTAAGGGGTATACTTAACCTAAGAGATTTCCACATTTGTGGGTTGCTTTTTTTTTTTTTTCTTTTTTTCCCCCCTATAAAAGAATCTCCAAGACCTGCTTTTTATAGTAGTTTCACAGAAGTACTACTCAAATATTTTTGTACATTTCTTTTGTCTTCCATTTGCCTTTGGTAGTGTTTATGCTACTGAAACTGAAGAGCAAGTTTGGTGCTAAGAACTGGAAGAAGGTGCAATCACAAGCTGACAACAGACGAAAAGGTGAAAGGCAGAACTGGCCACCTATCACAATGACATTTTAGCACTTGCCAAAGCTTCATAAAATTCCATCATTCAAAAAATATCTTTAAGGGTCATAATAAATACAGGAATGCTGAGTGTTTAGATAAATCATGATGTGTTTGCCGTATCTCAAAACATGTATTCCTCAATTTTATGGTTCTTTTTGTCCAAAATGGATTTGGACCATAATTGTAGAATCTGAAGCAAAAGTAGGATGCTAAGGAGAAGTTTAAGTAACTCTACATTAGATTACTAAGGTAATTTTTTTTAATGCAGATAAGCTATGCATAGGACTGATTATATCTCAGCCTCTTTTGCAGCTAATTCATTTCAGAGCAGATGCTTCAAACTAAGAAACAACACCTAAGCTCAAGTAAAGAGACTTTTTTGAAGGTTTTTCATGTCGTGCATTTAAGACTTTACAAACCACGCATCCACAAGAAGTTCCTTTTTTTTTTTTTGCACGTATTTCCTCTTGTTCACATGTTAAATTTAACTGAAGAACTAGCTCCTGCGTACCATACTAAAAGACTACTAAAGATAGGTTAGAAAACTTCTGTAGTGTAATACAGCTGCAAAACGTAAGGCTAGAAGTCTACTTTAAAAATACTGACTTGTGCTACCTAAGTTATCAATCATCATATGATGCCTTAAACACGCAGTGTCAAAACACATCAAATAATATCGTCTAACTCATTTACATTTTACTCACCAAGTAAGAGAACTCTGTGGTCTGAGGACAATGAGGGTACGCACACATTACTGTCTTCAACCTGCGAGAAAACAGGTCTGAGCTGGTTTAGCTCTGCTACACGTCCTGTCTGTAGGATGCAGCTTTAGAGGCTAAAACAGTGACTCTAATTCTAAGGGAACTACATCCAACAGAGGCAAAAGCACTATACATAGGTACCGAGACCCTCTCTGCATATACAATATAAGTCTTTTTGGCTCATTGGTTCAAGGGAAAACCTTTAAGGTCTAGATTCTGTTCATATGATTTGGGGTAATTAAAAAAAAAAAAAAGCAAAGTAGATAATCCGCTGCACCTGAATTGCACTGCCATTTGATATTCAGCAAGGAATGTCTTCTTCCACTAGGAGTCACTTACAGCCTCTTGATTGGAGGTCTCTCCTACACAAACTGAGGTGAACTGCTTCTCTCACAAAACTTTGTTGAAGGCTAATTAGTAATACCTGATCTTGCATATTCATCTGTCAGATGTTCCTTTAAGACTTTTTTAGCAGACATACAGATATTAAACCTAAAAGTTCAGTCAGTACATTATTTCAATAAGATTACTGTCAAATATTTATCAGTCTTCTTAAAGTAAGGTTATCAAAAGACTTTTTCCTCCACTGTACTCCTGAAACCTAGCTACTAGTTAATTAAAATCAGCTGGCTTTTTACAATAATGAAACACGTTTAAATACCTGTGACAAGTTAAAGCAGAAGTGATATGAGGCTCTGTGAGTTATAGTTTTTTAACAGTTCTCCTGGGTAAAGTTCTCCAAGGACCAGGCAACAACTTGCATTTTATAAGTGATCTTATGATTGCAGATTAATTTTGTAAAATGATATTTCATAATAATGTATTTCATCACACAATGTTTGCATATTGTTCAAATATCAATATTCAAAACTAGCAAATAGGAAATAATATTAAATGACAGTTTCTGCAGGCTGATTTTTTCCCATTTCACAGAAAATTCAAAATCCCAATTTTGTGCTAAATCAAACACAAAACATATGTTAAAAATTTTCCATGAGTGCCCTTAAAAATTATAAAAATTGAGGCAAATATTGAGGAGTATCAAGTACTTTGAAATTGCCGACTCCTAAATACACAGCAAACAATAAAAAAATCAAGCACAATAAGAAAATAATAATGATAATAATCCCTTTTGATTGGCACCTTTTAGGTATATACTCCACAGTTACGTTCTCAATTACATTTTAAACGCCGTTCTTCCTCTTCCCCTCTCATCTACCTCCTAGTTTTTAGCAATGTCAATACGGTTAGAGTTGCATTTCCTTAAGACATTGTCAATAAAATAATAAATATTATGTATATTTATGTAATAAAATTACGTACCTATATTCTTTATCAACATAGGAAGAATAACCCCAGGCACTATAACTGTTAGGTATCTTGTAAGTTTTGGAATAATAGCAATAATAATAATGAACAAAATATTATTTAAAGCTAATATATTACTATGCCCTTTATCAACAAAGGAAGACTATCACTCAGGAAGCCTACATTTCAATTAGATCTAGGCATTGAAAACAGTGAAACTTAGATTTTAAATTTAAAATTTAATTGCATTTGCTGCGGCAACTGCATGAAATGTATCCACATAATTTCTTATTTAATTTACTCTAATCATGCTTAGTGTCCCTGAGTCTTCTACCAGCCTATGCGAAGCTTCTCTTGGCCAACAGAAGATATCCTTATTTGTTATATCACTTTGCTCGTCACTCTCTCCTAACATGAATTTTGCAATGCTACAGATTCGAAAATGATCCAAGTTAACTCTCTGACTGCCCCATTACAACAGGATTGGAACTTTTCTAGTGAAAACTAACTGAATTTAACTGAATCTTGGTCCATTTCCATTCACTTTGCCTCTGACTGTATTTTCCATCTTCAACCAGGCTGCTAAGGCTGTTAGACATATTTAAAATCTAAGCTTTTCTTATCAGTTAAATATGCAAAATAGGGATTGCAAAGTTTGCATATTATATTTGAAAAAGTAAAAAGCTCCTTGCTAAAATTAATGCTTATTCTCTATGAAGTAAAAAGACATTCCTAAAATTTTAACTGCAGCCGTAAAATGATATTCAAATTTTAAATGTTGACCACGTTGTTGGTATGAAGGTACAAAGACACAGAACTTCAGAGAAGCCAACGGATAAATGGGGCAGAGCCAATCAAGCACTTTCTCTGCCTGTTTAGATGAAACAGTTCTGACATAATAATCATAGGACCGATGCACAGTTCAAAAGAAAGGAGCTTAGGTACTGGGTGGCTACATCCATGTGATTTTGTAGATATGGTACTACAGGTAATCCTAGAGTTGCCCTTTACATTTGCCCAGAACCACAGTATGATTCATTGTACAAGTTATGCTTATAAGCTTGATGTGCCCATAGCAAGAAGTCCTTAGTCTTACTGGACTAAAGGCTGAGGATACTACAGAGACAGATTTTCACCAAGTACTGGTGCAGCTTCTTTACTTTGAAATTTACATAAGAAGAAGGTAAGGAGCTCTGCTTTTGTCACATTTTTTCCTATGCAATAATTTATGACTCTGTATAAGGTGGGCTTCTATTAATTCATTCATGAATTAATGAAGTGTCATTCATTAAATGAATTACAATTATTGAACTGTTTGATTCTCACAGATATAACTTTAAAAAAATATGTCACTCTGTGGATTGTGAGAAAGACTTATATTTTGACATATTCTTTTTATTAACTGGCTTCCCGAAAGTGTTCAGATGAACAGTGACAGAATTAAATATCTCCAGCATCTCTGGTGCTAAGAAGGTAACGGACAGCCTCATGTTCTTTGATGTGTATCAGCAGAACAATTTTAAGCAGTAAAGTCCTTAGCTGTGGTGTTTACATGGACATTTTCATCTACTCTGAAACTCCAAAAAGTATATTAAATAAAAAGGTTTTTAGCTGACATAACACTCAAATGTAATTTAAATGTATTTTAGCCCTGCAGCTCAGGAATGACCAGCACTCCAGAACAGAGTCCTGAAACTGAAAATAATAAACACACTCTGGGAATGAACATTCCTCTGGATCATATGTTGCTTATGTAAATCAGTCCCAAAAATGGAATATGGTATTCCTTTACTCAGGTGCTGTAGATTAAAGTTCTTGCAGGTACACACTACCACTTGTCTCTTTCGTCAACCTTCAATCCCAGGAATCTAAGACTAGTGCAGACAGACAGTATAGTCCTTGGAAAACAACACTCCGTGTCCAAGTCAGCATCAAAGCATAAGAAGCTGTGTTCTGCAATGATGTTGCAGATTGCTTTCCTAAAGGCTTAATAGTTTAAAATATTTGGAAATATTTGCACACTTGAGATGATCTTAAGTAAGAAAATACTCCTGAAGGAAGATACGGCAGCAATTGATGGTAGAGATAAAGAGGGAGATGAAGACTGTTAACATTTTATTGTCAGTTCCTCAGTTGCTACGTTTAGTGCATAATAGGATGTCAGAATTGACAAAACTTTTATTACTTGATCTGAGTTGTTAGAGGCATATCCCTGTACTGGATGTACATGAGAAATAAGATGCCTCCCACTGCAGATGATTTAAGAATGTAGACAATTTTGATTGAGGAAGTATAAGAGTTAAAATCAAAAAGATAAATCAACCTCCAAAATGCAGATGTGTATGAAAGAGTGGAACACAACAAGAGTTTTGCTAATTTAATCTATTGACAGTGTTTGGAACTGGAGTATTGTTCAGCTATGTAAATTCATGCACCTACTTTCCTTGCCTAAATTAATCCGGAAAATCTCCACTTCAGGCTTCAATACCTATAAATAGATAAAGGATGATAAACAGGGGTGAAGTTTCATCTTAAAGGCATTATATTGAATGGTGTTAATGGTTATTCCTTAGATTATGCACCATTGACCTTCACAAAGCCGTTGATGGAAGTCTGCACAGTCTGCATATGCAGGTTGTTGGCTGTGTGGTTTTAAAACGAAGACTTGTTCAGGCACATGTGTAAGCAGATACAACATTTAAAAAAGCCCAACAAATTAAAATGAGTACGATTTGAGCACAAATCCATTAAAACCAGCAATATTCCATACTGCTCACACGGACCTCAGCAAAATCAAACCTGTCCTGCACAAAAGTAAGCATGAAGAGTATTTACAGTCCATGGAAAGAACAGTTTTATTCCTTTAGAAGGCATAGTTTCAGCCCGTAAGTGAAAGAAAAAAGAAAGCAGGGCTTAGCAAGACAACTCCATTCATCTCCTCTGAACCTTTAAGGCACTAGGCCTGGAAAACTAGCAAGTTCTATCCTGTCCTCTGACAGTGAACTGCTGCAGATAACACAATCACAAGGCGTCTTTCCAGTACTTACATGTGTACATATCATTGCACTATCAAAGCTCCAATAAAAAGAAGCATTTATTAAATATTTAGCCAGAGAGCACCCCTGAACAGATACTAATACAGAGATGGGGAAGTAAACCATGGAAAGATTTATGTTATCAAGGAGAAATCATGAAGCAATCCTGTGTGGAAAAAGGCATTAAAGCTGTTTCTAGCTGGCTAACACCGGGCTAACTTGTAACCTGAGGTTATTCTGAGATGGATTCTTTTTTTCTGCAGCAAAATATTATTGCTCTCCCACAGCTACCAGAGTCCCTAACAAGTCCTGTTGTCACCATTCCTGGAGCTAACATAGCCAGGGAAGGTGGGGGAGGAGAGGAGAGGAGAGGAGAGGAGAGGAGAGGAGAGGAG
>VFFE01007078.1:2357791-2396472 GCA_008921705.1 Burhinus oedicnemus | reverse complement strand
AATTTTTCTCTCAAACAGGTAATTTCTCTCAGAGCTTTTCACCCTTTTTAAGTGAAAAGGTATGAACCACAGAAAGAATAAAAACTAGCAAGTTTTTCCTTGGATCAAAATTTTGATGACAATTTTTCTGTAAAAATAAATCAAAAATCCTGCAAAAAATATTGACATTGTTTTTGCATCCAAGTGGAGATGCCAGCTGGCTGCCTGAAAGACAAGTTTGGTTTGTTTTTAATTTTAAGCACACCACCACTTTAATTGACAGACCTAATTAACAGAAGGACCTGCTGGGCACAATCTGAATTGTGTTGCAGCTGACAGAAATGGAGATGTTTGCCTCCTGGTTATGCCTGTGCCACGCTGCAGAAGCTGCCAGCACAGCCTCTGACCTGTTTGTATCTGTTCTGAAAATAACAGAGTGTGCAAAGCTGTGAACTGGACACAATTTATAAGCACTGTAAGCACAATAATAATCCAATTCAGGCCCATAAACTTAGAGACTGAGGGTTAAAAGGGCATCGGAGCCTTCTAGGGTCTTTTCTTGCACTTTCTCTGCTTAGTACCATTGGATTCTAAAAAATATATTAATAATCATATTGTTGTTTTCACATGAAAAAGCGTACTTGCGGGGAGGAAATAACTTCTCATGCCACCCACACTGTTCAGTTAGATACTTTCAGATGTTTCTTCTAGCAGCATTATTCATCATTAAAAAATGCTGAGGAATAGAATCATCACATGTTCCTACCAAAGTGACTAGCAGCTCAGGATACGCCTGCAGGCCGATAGCATCTTCTCGGGGGACAACTCAAGTCTGATAATTCACTGCACCTGAGGCCATACCTGCCAAGGCTTTGGCAGCGCAGAAATGCTATCACCATGGCATTCTTTCCAAGCGGCTTCGTATTTCTGCCAGTACACCACAGACAACTGGGGAACAAGGTATTAAACTTGATGTGTGTAAACTACCAAGCATTGTAATCTTTAACAGGAAGGCAGATGGAGTCCCAAGTAAACTTTACCATCAAATCCCTGAATATATAGCCACAGCTGTGGCTGTAAATAAAAACTGAAAATGCTCATGACAGCAAGAGGGTCTGCAGCTGTACGAGGGGCTGCTTGCCTGTGGAACACAAGGGATTCATTACTGCAGTTTCCTTGAAACAAGCTATATTCTCAGCTTTTTTGCAATGAAACTGAAATCAAGTCCTCACATCAATATGCTGCCATAACAGAGCATCAGTTAGACCATCTCTTTGCTTGAAACAAGATATACACTGTGTGATACTCAGCTGCAGGCCTCATATCTAGGAAAATTAAGTGAAGAAAAAATTAGATGGATTCGTCAGTGACAGGCAACAGGCAAGTGAAAGTTTCCCATTTTATCTCTATAGTAAGAAGAGACTCTCCCAATTAAATTTTCTGATTTCAGCCATTAGCAGTTAAATCACAGACAATATTCCAGTGTAGATGTGCTGGGGCAAAGGTGAGAACATGAAATACATTTCCACTTTACTGCCATTGCATTTTCTCCTCTTGACAGTTTTACAGCAGCAGAACACTCATATGTGGGGAAACACTACATGCAAACTCAACAGCTACGAGCTGATACAACCCACACTGAAGAATTACAACAGGTAAGGTTGTTCTGCTTGTAAAAAGATAGCATTCTTTAACTATAACCTCCTCTGGAAAAGTATAGCATGACAAACAGAAGCAAACAAACCCAAACAGCCACTGTAAACATAACACAATAATTAGCTACTTCCTATTCAAATACTTAATCTCTCTTCAAGAAGTAAAATCAATAGGAACCGTCTCTCTGGTACAAAGGATTCTAGAAAGGTAGATTTAATTAAACACAGCGTAGATAGAAATGCTTGCAATGCATTTTTAGAACTTTATTTGATCAATAAACATCTAAAGAACACAGAGGAGCCACCACAGCTCTACAAGAGCTGGACTTCACCCACCAAGAATATATTAGCTAAAGTTTTACAGACTTTACTCTTCTGAATAATGGTCAGGAAAATAACTGCCATTTCTCTTTTCATTAAGGAAAAGGCAAAAAAAACCTCTGGAGAATTCCTGAGCTGCTCAGTCCTGCCTAAAGAGCAATCTGAAGCTCTGCAGGTAGCACAGCACATGTGGTTCAGCTGATCCTTTCTATGCATGAAATCTAGGGAAAAACACCGCTACATTTTTTGACAAGCTTGTAAGATTGTGATTACTTTCAGTACTAAATTGCATTGAAGCAGGTACAACATTTTGCCATTTTGAAAAATATTAATTAGTACTTCAATAACAAGATGCATGAATTTTGCTCCCTTTTAACAGGCCTTTTAACAGGTTGCAAACTGATACCTTTAATTAATAAATGGAGTATAGCAAGTTCTGCTGTTTGTTCAAACTGTTTCAGCAGCTTTCTGAGAACTATCTGTGAATCTCAGAAATAAGACACTATTGACAAGAGGTAGATATTGCTGAGACATTATAGATTTTTTTTTAATATTTTCAGAAACAAAGGTTGATTTCCTATCAAACAAAGGGGAAAAGCCAATATAGCTAATAAATTTGCCTTCACTATTGCTAGCTGCAAACCTTCATGAGTCAGCTGCAATCAAACCCCCTATGAGGATTCACTTGAAGGAGTGTCAGTGTGTCTAAAGCAAAAATCTCATTTCTGTTTTGATTTGCAGCATTTCCCAGTTGATTCCTTTCTAGAATGATCTTAAACATTTTCAATGCTAATTGAACAAGATAGGTCCAAGCCTATTGCCCGTGTAGTGGTTCGTTCTAATTAGAAAAAAACAAATGCAGATGCTTTCCTTGTAAGCTAATTTTTGAAACACTATTAGCTTCACCTCTCAGAGATGAAAACACAAAGGGGCTAGGTATTTTGTTCAAGGCTTCCTGGACACAAATGTGTGCAGCACTCATCTCTGCATGTACAGCAATACTCCAACAGAAGACCTATCTAACCTCTACACCAGACAGGAAATAAAGGCAGGAACATCATTTATTTTATACACATTCCTACGTGTATTTCTGCCCTTGCGATTTTTCCTGGCCTTGTTAGTGACTGGACTCAGGCAGGTGATTTTTTACTTCTTGTGAAAAAGCAAGATAAAAACCCAGTTTGTATTTTAATTTGTTTTCAGAATGAGGAAAAGGACATGAGCATGTCTCCAACAAAAAAGAAATCTTAGAAAAACCTGTGCATCTGAAGCTTTAATGTTTGTCTCCTTCCTGCTTTTTCCTTCCAGTTCAACTCAATAACATTATGTATTAAGCATGACAGTCTCAAAGACCAAGATATTCCCAATACATCCCAAAAGGCTAATGCTAATTAAAGCTGATTGAAAGACTTAAAAGTTTGAGATACAATAAAACCAGACTGAACTGTGATAAGAGACTACTTGATAGTTTGATTCTATTTAGACCAGATGCCACATGTGTAGCATTATTCAGTCACTAAGTATTGCCTAATTGCTGGTATTTTTTGCTCCACCTTAAAATTAGAATCAAACACTGTACATAAGGAATGAAAGGAACAAAATCTTATTTTGTCTTACATGTTATCTTATTTTCACCTTATTAATCTTCAATTAAGCAAAAGCGGTTTTAAAAGGGAGATTGGAAATACATACAGGTTATACAAACATTCTTCAGGAATAACATGGGTACTATTTATTTTGACTCGCCGCAGCATCAACCAGACATTCTTTGCAAGTCCTTCCCAGGTCTATAGTCTATGACTCTGTAATTACCAAGTAGTTCATCTTCAAAAAGCTGTGCAGAAGCAGCAAGATTTACGATATGTAAGGAAAATTGCTTGTTGTATGCTATCAATGATGAGGATGAAAAAATAAAAAAGATAAAAGTCTAGGAATATCTTTGACGAGAGTTAAAGATGAAAACAGACAAAATAGCTGTAATAAGGTAAGCAGAACACACACATACTGAAGAGGAAAACAGAAATTACGTATTTGCTCAGAAGCAGAAGCAGTTTGAGGAAGGGGAGACAGCCATCCCAAAAAGAACAGTGGCAACATAGGCTCCATGGGGCAAGATGTATTAAAAAGTCATGGGATCAAGCAAAGTAGGGAAGGTGAAAGCTTGATCAAGTCTAGATAAGGACGAAAGGGCAAACTTTGCATGGAAGAGAGAAACAATCTGGTTAAATAATTCATGAGGGAGAAAGGGAGAAGATAGAGCGCAGGTATATAAAAAATGAGGAAACAGTTATATATACACTGAGGAACAGAACAGAAAATTTTGCAGAAGTATAAAATGATGTTTTGAAGAACATGAGTCTGGAGAAAAAGAAGAGACAAGCAATTGTAATACACTACCAAATACCTATTCATCCTTTTCTATTGTCCTCCCTATGGAGAAAGCAAATTATTACAGTCCCACAGTCTCATCTCTTCCATTCAGGACACTTTCAGCTGCAGAGATCCCTGAAGTGTCAGCCATGGGAACAGCCATCACATCCTCACCAAAGGTCTTAGCAAAAAGGAAAACCTGGGTGGGCTCAAGGTGCAAGGGACAGGTGAGGTTCACAGTGCCTGATAGGTTTGGTCAGCTAAATGAAATCATCTTTCCAGAGAGAAACCACACTGAGGGGAAAAAGAAGGTACAATCATGCTGCCTGATCTGTAACCAAGTTTACTGCCCACAATTACCACATGGATCGAGTCTTTGCACAGTTGTTGCTCTGCAGAAACTGAAGGCAGAAAATATGTAAGCCCACTTGACACTACTCTCCTGCTGGAATGTCCAAACTTGCGACATAAGCAAACGCAAAGTGACACTTCTATTATGAGAAACTTCAGCAGCTGATGGCACGCTGTTTAATCCTTCTGTAGGTGCCATCAGACAAAATACTAAGGAGTACAGCTGTATATAGCAGTTACTTATATTGATCCGGAAAACACTGCACATGGCAGCTTATTTGCACCATCTGCTACAGAAATGTCAGTCATGGGGAGCAAGGTAGACACCTGGGGTGTCCACACTGAGAAATCACTTAGAAGAGGAAAGAAACTCCGATGGGGAAAAAAAAAAAATCTATAAAAAATGAATAGCTTATGCTGTCAAAAGGACTAAAGCTTTTGAGGAAGAGCATCAGCTGGCACAAGAGCAGCCAGCCTGAGTTTTAGTGAATGTCCTGAACTCCTCTTCAGTCAGGCAGCCCCCCCTTTTCATGCTTAAGAGTCTGACAAATGTCCTGATTTTAAAGCTAACAGCAGTTTTTCAGGGCTTTCAGTAGCACAAATGGTTGGTGAAAAGTACAAGGAATATACATCCCCTAAACAAACTATCCATCCAACTGAACAAGCCCTAGCAATGGCTGAAATTAAGGATAGCTTCTTCTTTGAAAATTCACAGCAGGAATAGCAGCATTCAGCTGACTATCTATAATGCATAATTTAGCTGTCACCCAGGAAATAATAACTCACACAGGTTTGGTCAGAGCAGGAGCTCTGCCTCCAGTTTGGAAGACCTTGGGCAAGGTTCATCTCACGTTATGTTATGTCTATCTTAGGATGGGACAAACCATGTTTGAGAAATGCCAGCTGAGAATGCCTTGAGAAATGATGACAGAGGGACTCCAGACAGCAACATGGAGACAGGGGAGAAGGAAACAGTAGGAAGGCTAACTTTTAAAAGAAGGGAAACTGCACTCTAAGGCAAGATTTGGGGACTTGAGGGTTTTTTGCATCAGAAATATGTTACAATCCCCTATATGTTTGGAAGAAGGAGAGTAAAAATTAAAAGCAGTTCCCAAAAAAGGATTAAAAGTAACAGCTTAATTTAGTATAGGAAAATGTGTCCTGTGTTCACCATAAAAAATATTATCAGGCCTATATGTTTAGAAAAGATTACTAAAGCTAACACATTCCTGCCCCCCAGATGAATACTGATCCAAGTAGCAAGTCACTCTCATACCTTTTGAGGATAAAGAATGAAAATTCAGTCTCTTTGTCTAACCAGGCAGAAGGAGCTACTTCAGAGGGAGAAAAGGATGGATGGCATTCAATTCTAAATCTCAGATCTTGAGGAAGAAGGACAATAGTATTTGCCAGAATATTTACCAAGATTACCAGAAGCAGGATTTGATAGTACATTTGAGACTATCTCATCTCAACAGATTTTACGAAGATCAAAGTCAATAGTTCAGATGTGACAGTAAATGTACAGGGCCATGCTAATTAGAGGAGGGAATAAAATGTAAGAGTAGACCTAAAAGCATGCCAAAGGGATGGGAGGTTGAAAAGAAATAACAAGTAGTTGCACACTGGTCAGACAAACAAGCTTTGTCAGAAATTCACCCTGCGAAAGCACGTTCCTATGAGAGAGAGTTCTGCAAAGGTAACGAGGAACTGTACAAAACATCATGTGTTGAGCCCCCACCTAAATCCAGGTCTATCTGTATCATCTCTTTTTGAATTTGAGAAATACTAATTCCACCCTTTGAATTTCTTTTATCTATGACATTGAGGCTTCCATGCAATTTTAAAATAGTCATACAAGTCACAGGCAATCATTTTCCTTTCTTATATCTGTACGGTGCGGTAAAAAAAAAAAAAAAAAGAGCCATGTACTACACAGCATGCCTGATATCAGTCTGTTCAGTATCACAGTAAGTACAGATCAATATTTCTTGTTTTCTGCAAAGTCTACAGTATTCTTTAAAACTAATGGGAAAATCTTACCCAGTTTTCAAGCTGACCAAGGCATCTTCAACTCCTTTCTGATTATACTTCGTCATGTAAAGGTGCATATCAGGGTAGTTGTTTCTGATATTCCTCTCTGTGCTTCCATTTGGGACCGTTCCAAAACGAAAAGGAGGTGAATAATCATACGGTCTTTGGAACTAGAGAGAAGCAAGAAAAGCAAAGTGTTTCAGGCATTCAAAATGTGAAGAAGGGCAATTTCAGGTTGAAGAAAACAGAAGTTGTATGAGCTGCCTCAAACTTCTTCTAGGCAAATGCTGTGGGTTAATTCAGCTCTATGACACCAGAAACTGTGTTTTCACCCTGGCTGAACTTACAGAAACATCTACTTCCAGAGTAAAACCAGCTCAATTTCTCCACTCTAATGTGACTTTCTCCCATGCATTGTAATATGGCAGGACCGCAGAAACTGGAGCAGAGAGATACTGGAAGATGTTCCTCATGTGTCAACATCTCCCTAGAGAACCCAAACTACAAGCAGACATACTGGTAAACAGCAATCAAAAGAAAACAGTGTTTTGTTGGTAGTCATTTCTCACCTTCATCTCAGCTGATACATTGTGGGTCCTCACACAAAGAAGGCAAAAGGATCATTTTCACTACTTGAGCAGGAGCCTAATGCACTGCTCCCAGAGGGGTGCAGGTGATTGCAGGAGCTTGTGCGCAGGGAGGGACAGGGTGAGGGCTGGCTTTCCTTTCCACCTCTATGACTCAAGAGGAATAAAAGTTCTTGCACCTTCCCCAGGAGCTCAGCAGCTACATCACTTGACATGAAAAGGGCTTCTGGAGCTCTCACACCTATAATCCTAGTCCCTATTTATCCCTACAACTTAAAACTACAAACCATTTGCTTGATGGCATATAGGTTTATTCTACAATTCTACCCTCTGCATCACTATTGCATCAGAACAGACAAACAAGCCAGGGAATATCTGCAAAGGAACAGCAATAGTTCAGAGCACCCAGGGGTTTCAGATTTGGAAATCATTCATCTAAGCTCACATAAACTTTTGCTAACAGACTTGAAAATTTAATGTGCCTTTTCAATACCTCCCTTTAAAATACCAAGTGACACTTTAGGATTAAGTTAAAATGTTTCTTTAAGGAATAAATGAAAGAGGCCACTCAAATTAGAGGAACTATTGGCTAATGAGGAAATTCAGTTGAGCATTGATAAAAGCAGTCACCCATGAATTCCACGGTGAAACGCACTCTGTTTTTACTGTTGAAGTTAGAAGAGCAATCCATATACCCTGCGCTGCAAGAGACAGCTCATATTTATACAGTTGCTGCTTCCTTTAGGCTACATATGTAATACTTCTCTTTTTAAAGTTTGGTTTCAGCCTATCAAGAATTCCCAGGACCCAGTGCCAATTTGCAAAGAGAATACAAATAAATTTATACAAAAACTGGGAGCATTTTCAATTCCATCAAACCTTGACTGTGAAATTATTGCTGCAACAATATTTTCATGTTACAGAACTACAATTAAATGCTTCATTTTAATTAAGCATATTTTGACAAAGCATGAAGGAATGAACTCTATTTTTCTCTATTTGTTTAGCTAACAGATGTCTTACTTTTCTCATTTTCCCTTTTCATAGCCTAACTGCTTAAATTATTACTTTGCTACTACTTTACAAATACTAATTGACCCATGCACTAAAATTACACTCTATACTAGTCATGGTTCTTAGTCTATATTTGCTATCTCCTTTTTGTGTTTATTATGCAACACGGAGACAAACCCTGCACTTAAATATATGTCCAGAGATTCTGCTGAGATAGATGTAGCTTGCTATTAACTTTATTTAAATCTACAGATAATTAATCCCTGAAGTAGTGAGATGGCTTTCAATATCTCCTAATGTCTGTATCAAGTTTTCCAATCAACAGAACCAGAAAAAAAATAATTAAAGAAACAATGCCAATTTCAAGACCTGTAAAAATTGCTGCTGCTCATACAGCTGATGTTTTCTGGAAATTCAGCTGTGATGTGTATTCTGCAAGCTGAATCCCTAATCCTGGGGTATGGCAGGGGAACTGAGGGAACAGGAAGATTATGATGGACTGTCCTGGTAAATTAGAAATGGAGTTCGGTTCTGAATGTTCTCACTTTTCAAGAACATTCATATGAGTTTAAGTTGTTGGGAGGAGTTTCCTCCCATAGGAATGACTGAAGGAATTGAGGTATCTGTCCTAAATTGAACATTCATGGAACACAAAAATATTTCTGCAGGAGAGCAAAGATTAATAAAAAGTACTAGTTCATTCAAGGATCATGAGGATAACAAGCAATTCAAGTGAAGAAGTAATTCATACAAGGAATTCAAATACAGAAAATTCAGAGAGATAAATAGTTCCAAACACAATCCATTGACTAGAATTTCTTGGTACAAGACACATAACCAACAAATTTTAACAGTCACAAGCAGATAAGTTTATGGAAATGATTGTCTGCTACTACTGCCTGCTCACAGACTACTTGTAAAGAAGAAAGAAAGAGTTTAAAATCTTTTTACTAATGGTGCACTTGTATCTAAAGTGTATAAAGTTCTCATCAATAATTGCAAACTTATATTGTGTGAACTGACATGTCCTGGAGAAGCATAGAGGCTTTGTGACTGCAGCAAAGATCTATGTGGCATGAGACAAGAAAGAAAAAAGCATCAAGCCTCTACATGCGTTCATTTTCCCTGAATCCCCATGATGGGAAATAAAATATATCATGTCTGCTAGGAAGCAATTTTCTTCTTAGACATTTTCTGAAATGTTAATTTTTTTAAATCGCTAATAAAATCCCTAAATTGAATGAACAAGCCCCCTGCTTGAATCATAATTGTGGAGAGATCAACTATTATTCAGAAGCCTAATCAATTCGTTCTTGTTTCCCCATGCTATGCCATTCGCTAGAACTGTGGCACATGGTAACAAAACTCCAGTCCTACTGATCTAAGAAACCCAGGATGGCTGAGCTGAGGAAACAGTCCTATTGCTTTTATTTTGTTTCACCTACATGCCTTAGTAAAATCAACAATTTCATTAAATTCAGTCAAGTGATCTTTCACAAACATTAAATACTGACTTAATCTGAAGATTTGCATGCTTGCCTGAAAAGGTGATATTCAGAGCAGTTTGGTATTGTTCTGGAGTGTTTTAAGGAACTGTGTAAAACATTACTAAAATAGTAGAAAATAGTAAATATTCTCCCTCTGCTAACACAGATTTTAATGGGAATTACAGCTGGTTCGGAGTGATAGAAAAACACCCATATTTGAACTCTCTGCTTTCTTCTCTTACCAGATGGAAAACACTGACAATCTGATTTCTGATCTTTGAAAAATATAGCTACTGTGTCTAGTAATTCTAAGACTATTATTACAATCATCAGCCCCTCAAATGCAGTCAATATCTATGTCTGACAACTCTCAAAATGCACTGTAAAGGTCTAATATCAAAGTGGAAAGATGGACTGGGGTAAGAGGGTCAGCCTAACTGCCCCATCATTCATGCTCCCTTTGAACTGTCTGCGCTGTTTTGCCGCAGACATATCTCTAAGTAACTATAGAACTAGTGCCATCTTATTGCACAAAAATATAAAGCCAACATTACAAGAATATTGTGAATCTTGTGAAAATAAGGAACTTGTAAATGGCGTAACTAAGGCTTCCTACGAAGGTTGAAGAGAATCCCCTAGACCACATGCACGTGGGGTATTTCTTAAAATGTGACTGTGTGGAGGAATCCCAGCAGATAAACTCTTTGCAAGACAATTCTGTACACTGCTATCTACTCTCCCTTAGTAATCTTGTCTCTCTTTCATCACATGAAAAAGGCATAAACGGTCTCAAAACTAACAAGTGCTACAAATGGCAGCTTTGCTGGATACTTTTGGACTCATTTTCTGTACCTTTTTATGAACACAAAGCTTTTAAAATTCTTTTACATACACAAGGATGTCAAAATATAATTTTCTTCTCATCTTCTGAATCACTTGAGTTTATGAACACCCACCCCTAGTAACTCCAGTACATGCTGTGCCGTGTATTTCTGGGTGACACACAGATGACATGGCATTCAGAAATTCATTAGCAACATTATGGAGGTTCAGGAAACTATCAAGAGGTCTTGAAGCCAAGAAGGGTGAAGAGCACATTATCATATATTCAGCAAACCTGGTGAATCAGATGCTAGAGCGTAACAACATTTCCTGAATAGAAAGGTACTGAACGCTGAGGGTCACAGATGACTGCTCAGAGAGAGACAGGGGGTTTTTCCTGCCTTGTCTTCTCTACAGTCTGTCACACATGGACCTGGACTGAGAAACCTCAGCATCTCTAATTGGGAATACTTTATTGCATTGACAATAGAGCATTGACAAAAGAGTTTGACTACTGCTTGTGGCAGTAGGAAAAAGGGGAGAGGAGGGAATAGTAAACTGCTTTACCAGCCCAGAAGTTTTTTCAAAAATTTATTGAACTTCCAGATATTACACAAGTCTTATGAGGAGTGGCTGAGGGAACTGGGGGTGTTTAGGCTGGAGAAAAGGAGGCTGAGGGGAGACCTTATCGCTCTCTCCAACTACCTGAAAGGAGGTTGTAGCGATAGTCTCTTCTGCCAAGTAACAAGTGATAGGACAAGAGGAAACAGCCTCAAGTTGCGCCAGGAGAGGTTTAGATTGGATATTAGGAAAAATTTCTTCAATGAAAGGGTTATCAAGCACTGGAACAGGCTGCTCAGGGAAGTGGTGGTATCGCCATCCCTGGAGGTATTTAAAAGATGGGTAGACGTGGTGATGAAGGACGTGGTTTAGTGGCGGTTTTGGCAGTGTTAGGTTTATAGTTGGACTCAGTGATCTTAAATGATCTTAAAGGTCTCTTCCAACCTAAGTGATTCTGTGATTCTTCTTATTTAAAACTAATTCTACCCATACTTCTGTTTCTTCTCACTGGCCTTTGCCTATTACCGCTTTGCTTGCAGCAAGGATCAGAGTTCTCTACTGAACACAGTAAAATTGTTGCAAATTCCTGAACTGTTCCCCTACTAACAACATCGCAGCAACAAGGCAAAGAGGGGAGAAAAATAATGTAACATGAATCAGATTATATTCCCATAAATTATCCTTAATTATTTTAATAAAATCATTTTAATAAAACCTCTGGATTGAAGAGGAGGTAAAACCTGTGTATGACAAGAGGGATACTTTGAAATAGATCATCATTGCTTTTCTGGACTTCTGGCTTGTTTAATTTAATCAGAAAAGGCATGGCTCCCCTGATTTATCTTTATATGCTTCAGGCAAAATTTGAAGAACTGTAGACTAAAAACAAAGGTGGCAGATCAAATAGATGATCAGAAGACCACACAAGAGCAGATGGTGTTTTCTGATTCAAGTATTTTTCTATTTTTATTTTGCTTTCTGTAGAAATAAAATCCTACTTAGCAGAGAGAATAGAAAAATGACAAAAATAAGGAAGTAATTAGCCAAAAGCTACAGAACAAATACTGACCTTTTCCCAGCCCATAGATGAGAGCAGCAAACAGCCAGCAGAGAGAGGAAAATAAGGGTACACTGGCAGACTCGAACACTAGTGCTATGCCAGGTGCAATCCAAATCCTGCCAAAACCGAGACTTCCCAGGAAAACACTCTGTACTTTCTCACAAACAGGAGAAAGACATTTCTCAAATCCTTTTTTTATCCTCAAGAGAAGAATACCTTTTATCTGTCTCTTACCAAGAATATTATCTTAAAATAGGGGTATATTTAACAGTCTTCATACTCTTTCAAAGGTTTTGCAACAACACAACTTAATGAAAACAAAACTATGATCATTTTTTGTTTCTTTTTATCTGTGTTTCCCCTAGCCATGCTTGCAATTCATGCTTTGATACTTCAGGAGATCAATCAAAGGCTGGTCATAACAAGCAGTTAAAACAAAAACCAGACACAAGGCTATCTGCGCTGTTACCTTCTTTTGAAGAACAATTTCCTTTTTTTTCTGTCCTTAGAGATAAATCCCTTGTGAAGTTGTCCCATGTGCTATACTATATTTAAGTATCACTTCTTAATGTCAATATTTAGTTTCATTTTAAAACAACTGGGCACAAACTTGAAAATGGCATAGCTTTCATGTATTTTGTGCATATCCACCACAACAATAATTTTGCAAATGGACTTCAATCCCTCCGTGCAGTACCACTATTACAGAGCAGTCACAGAAATGAAATAAAAAAGAAGTAATTGCTAGGTTTCTGATTTATAAGACTATTGATTAAACTTCACAAGTACAAAGATCTGAGAAATATACTTTCAGCAGAAGAAAGTTCAGTCAAGCTACAACAATGTGAAAAATAAGCATATTTATTATTTGTCAATTTGTGTGAAACTTGAGTAGGCTTTAAGTTAATTATCAGAGTATACTGCTCACAGTGGAATTCTCACAAAAGGTTTTGAATTAGGAAAGCATCTTCCATAAACACACCAAAATTCTGCACCTTATCCTATGTAATTTACATCTCACTTCAATGTGATACCACAAAAGCCAAAATTTTCTGATCTGTTTATTTTTCCTTTTGCCATTTTAGACAAGGAAAACATTCAAACATCCACAGACAACGTGTATCACTTTTTCTCATTTCTCTTCACTTATTTGTGCTGGCACTACTTTAAATCTGAACTCTTTCTGTAACTTCCTTGCACACTACATAGAAAGCAAAAAGACATTTTTTCAGGAGCCTTAACTGGCTTCTGATAATTACTTGATACTTGCAGGTTTTATGAATATTTTGTCAATTAATGTATTATTTATATACTTTTTACAAGGCCATGTAGTGATAGGACGAGGGGTAATGGCTTCAAACTGGAAGAGGGGGGATTTAGATTAGATCTCAGGAAGAAATTTTTCACTCTGAGCGTGGTTAGACACTGGAATGGGTTGCCCAGGGAAGCTGTGGAGGCCCCATCCCTGGAAGTGTTCAAGGCCAGGTTGGATGGGGCTTTGATCAACCAGGTCTAGTGGGAGGTGTCCTTGCCCATGGCAGGGGGGTTGGAATTAGATGATCTTTAAGGTCCCTCCCAACCTAAACCGTTCTATGATTCTATGATATTATTAATATTCCACACAGAGATGTTCAAATAATTTTAAATATGCCTTCCCTGCATTCAAGCTGACTTTTTTATTTTTCCAATTTTGTATATTGTCGAGGCGTTCCTTTTACTCAAATAGGAATTGATTTCCATCACAAAATAAAGGTACTTTTCAATTAATGCAGTTACTTTTGAAAAGGCGACTCAAAGACTTTGAAAACAGTCTGGTATTTTCGTGCTTTGGGTCTTAGGTTTGTTAGTAAAGGCTTACACTCAGAATGAAATCATGCAGTTTTAGCTTATCATCTTGCTCAGGGTTTTGTTAGCACAAATTCGTAGAAGGATTATGAAGAATGGACACTGACTTCTTTGTGCTGAAGACCTACCTTTTTATCACTCAGTCCAGTCACTTGGTCAACAAATTCCTCTTGAATCATAAATGCAGCTAAATTGGCAGTATAACTAGCCAGGAAGATGACAGCAAAGAAAGCCCAAACTGACACCATGATTTTACTGGTTGTCCCTTTAGGGTTTTGCACAGGCACAGAGTTGTTGAATACCAAGCCCCAGAGTAACCACACTGCCTTTCCAATGGTAAAGGATGGTCCATGGGGATCTGTAATTGCAAAGAGCAGTTATTTACATTGCAATTAAATTAAACCTTGGCAAGATACCCTACATAATAACAACAAAGCACTCACAAAGATATAATTAAAAAATATTTCAGTACATATTCACTGTACTCCCAATGGAATCACAGGATTTACCATAGGTACTCTCTATTGTAATGACACTTATTTCCATATTTGTAAAAAAAATATTTCAACGTTTTTCTATGTAGCATTTACTTCAAAAGTTTTAAAATGAAAATGGAAAGCATAGGTTTGGAGGAGAAGCAAACTGATATGGCTTTTGCAGCAAGGTGTGTGCCACCATACTGTCCCTTTCAGTCATCTGTGCCAGCAGACACGTAAAATGGAAAACTGTGGGTTTAAGTCTTAATGATTCAATTCTATTACTTTTCTCACCCAAATTATTTTGTATCCTCTCCAGTCTTTCAACATTATGCTTTTTGAACTTTATGTAAGCATGTTTAAGATCAAAATGTGTGAATATGTTAGCTACTTTTAAGCAACTTTGCACTCAGAGGATAAATCAGTAAGCCAACACAAAGCAGCTCCCTGTATAGATACGTGACTTAGATGGCTACCTCACACGTTCAGAGTCAGTTCCGTGGCTTCAACTGTGTTGGCATTACAGGTAAAAACCTGTCCCAGCTAATCCATTCCGTAATTTTTGTTATTCCTGTTTTCAGTCAGCTTTTATTTCATCCCAAAGCAGGAAGAAGCGGTCAGCACGATGCCCTCATGCCCACATAGAGGCAGAAGTGGATTAGCAATGCTATTATCAACTTCAAAGGCCTTATTTGTAGAGCCCTATGAAAATACAGTTTGTTCTTACCCAGCTCTAGGTAAGTACAGTGCAGTCATCAGGTATTGCTCATCATCTAGACTCCCTTTATCCTCAATGGAGAGAAACAGGCCTCCCCTGACCGTGACTCATTTGACCTTTATATAAGTATCTATTTTTTAATTAAATAGTAATTCAGAGAATAAGGTCTGATGCAGACACCTGTAATATTACCTCCTTCCCTGCCCTGCACCTTTATCCAAGGGGATGCACATTACAAACTCAGAATTAGTTATTAATTATAACTTATTTTAATAATAATTTAATTCTTATTAAAATAACAAAACCCAAAGTGGGTATACTCAGTGCATGTTCTCATTTCAGTGGAAATGCTGTCCAATACAGTGCACATTTTTCACAATGCAGTCAAGCACAACTTCTTAGATTATCGTTTTTTATTCTGCAGAAGAGCTAAGAAGATAGAGTGCAGTAAAATAAACAATGGAACTGACTTTTGGTTTATGAAACTACCTTCTAGAACCATTTAAGACTGGGCTGATGCTGGGATAATATGTATTTTCTGAGCAACAATGGTAAGGAAAGCATATGCCAGGAAAGCATACGCCAAGAAAGCAGTCTAAAGTTTTGTTTATGCTGCTGGAGATTGTATTACCATTGAGCTTCATCCTGCCAAAAAATGCCCAGGGAAAGGAGTAATCTACGTAAAGATTCCCATTTATTTTAAGCTTCCCATGTTTCAAATGAATGGCAGCTGAATTCGTGGCAAGTCTCTATAACTAAGTTAGGATGGTCTAGTGCCATAATATGCCTTTGTAGCCACAAGTACACTAAATAATCAGTTTTGGCACATGAGGTGGCAACAGAAAAGAACGGCCTAGCCCTTAGATCCCCACTCTCTATATTCACTTTTGATTTCCCCTTCGTAAACACAGTGTTTACTTTGGACAGAGGTTACGCATTTACCATCTTATTGAAATGATAACATAATCTGAACATTACAATAATACCCTTTTTCAGGGAACAAACCAATAATAATCCAGAAGAAACCATTATCTCATAATAGTCCCCAGAACTGTGTTCACCAAGCTGGAAGATCTCTTGTTATAAAATGAGGTGAGTATGATTTAGAAATTAAAACCAGGCTGCACTCTGAACTGTAAGTAAAAAAAGGGAAGGATGAGGGCAACACAATACATGGAATACCCATTCTCAGGTCAAAGTGCTAATAATATAGAACTGCAGCTTTCACTGAGAAAGGCAAGCTCTGTATTAAATTTGTTGTGCCGGTATATTTTAAAAATGAAGTTTCTATAACCATGGATGCTACACAGAAATAAGTGATGCCCTTCTGCCACTGGCCTCATTTCAAGGCTTAGTTCATCAGACTTTTTATAGGGACTATATAACACTAAATACAACCTAACAGCTATTTTTCCAGATTATCCACCAAACCACACCAGTTTAGATCATTACCTCTGAACTAACCGCAAATTCATAAGAGTCAGAAGTCTGTAGAACTTACTTCAATGCTTTTTTAAACTGACACTCTACAACTGACACAGTACACTAACCAAACACTGCCTGAATGACTCTGTCTGATATCATTTACCCTTCTATATGTCTTTATTCTAATGAATTAGAATAAAAACATAAGTATATAAGCCCTCAAGAAATCATAATTAGATTAAGAGCAAGCATAGTTTCATAGCTGCTTTTACTGTTTTATTCCTACGTTATGTTTATTTTAAAAGATGGAGGGGAAGAGATGGGAAGTACATGGGGTTTTTTATAGCTTTAGCGTTGTGTAAAATGCAAAGCTTACCTCTCCCTTGTGCTAAGTTCCTGTTATATCCTACAGGACTAAAGTACTCAAATATAAAGACAGCCATGGCGGACACAATGAGAAGCATCACAAACATCATCACCCAGACAGATGCACTAAAGGGCTCTGCAGCAAAATAAACAAAAGAAACAGAAACACAGTTCATTAAACCAGTCGCAGCACAAGTATTCTAACATCTTCAGCTAGGCAAGCCCAGCGGCTCTCTTTAAATTAGCTTTTACCAACAAAAATGCTAGCAAATAACTAAGTAGCAATACATGAAGAACTACTGTTACTCTACACAAAATTCATAGTCAAAATCTTAAATGTAAGTTGCAATTCCAAATCAAAGGCTGCACACTTCTCTTTGAGAAAGCCTTAACTGACACTGAGTGGCAAATAATTGGTTTGACTCGCTGCTTATTCGATTTACAATCAGGTCGCCCATTTCTATTTGTCCCATGTTATATGCATGTATCAGCTGAATGGTCTTACTGTTATGACTGTGTTTCTGCAGAGCAAAAGCAATTAAGCATATGTTTAATACATTTGGTAATTCAATGAAGCAGACCTCTCTCATTTTCTATCCAACAAAAAGTGTTAGGGAAAAAAGCTAAATACTTGCATTCAAACTAAGTTTGTTCCAGAGTTTTTTTCTCTCTGTGTTCACTTTCATCTACCTGCAGTGAAGATGTTTTTACCAATTGCAAAGTCTCATTGTGGCATGAGACTGTGGCACTTTTGAAAGTCTCATTCTCATCTGGGAGCAAATTTCTGAAATCAAAAGGTTTTTATGGAAAACTGAATGTCAGTTTGAAAGACAGAAAAACCACAATCAAGTAAAAGGAGTAGGTTGGAACAGAAAACTAAAAGCAGTTTCAAATACCAGACTAAGCAACTTTTTGAAAGGATTGGATATGGTAATAGTATGTGATAAAACAAAGTTCTTAAATATCACCTTTGCCCAATCACAAATTCTCTGTCATTTCAGAAGTCCCTGTGTCACAGTACAAAAGTATACCTAAGAAAGCTTTTGTATGGCAAAGTAATATCTGTTTATAAGGTCAGCTTATCTGGGGGCATTTTATATCCTAATTTTGGTAGGTAATGCAAGTGGGAGTATGGTCTGAAGCATAAGAAAAAAACCCTTAGTATACTATTTCAAATTAGGACAGAATCAAGAAGCACTTGAAATGACAAGAAATTAGCATTTTCTAATGCTTTGCCCGTTCTTGAAAGCCCAAGAGGTTTCTCCATCCTAACTTCTCGATTCTTTGAATTTAAGTTAAAATTTCAACCACTGAAAATTATTCCATCATTGCAGGAAACGAATGAGAGTTGAGGCATCTAAGCCCAATAGCCCAGTCTGAATCTTGCCCGAGTTAGCATGAACGATTCACCCAGAACTAGAACAAAGTGTAATAATTTGGGTCCAAGCACGGAAATCTCATGAGATCACTTGCCTTTGCTACAATTTCTTCAGAAATTTGAAACCAGGAAAAGACCAAATTCCAAATAGCCCCCCTTGTGATTTTGGATGTGAACTAAAAAGGCAAGGCAGGGAAATTTTAAGCTAAACTGTTCTCTTTCTGTTTTTAAGATAAGGTTAAGAAACAGTACTTTTAAATTTTTTTTTTTAAAACTATTTTATTTGTAAGAGAGGTTATGAAGTTCTTTCAATTACTATAATTACTTGTTTGGTTGAGAATAGTAAGTTAGCAAAAAAGCAGAATACTTAAAAGGCAGAGAAATATCTGTTCAGGCTCAGGCAGGCAAAGGACATTCTCTAGCCAAATACAGTTAATAACATATATTCTATGAATTCACATATTAACTGGAATAAATTGGAATTCACATAAAACTATCATACAATTTTGAGAGCATTTGCATAGAAGAAAGCAAGCCTGATAAAACTTATCAAAAGCAACGGTGTAGAAACAGCAATGGTAATTTATCAAAATCTAAATAAGGCAAAGGGCAAGACAAGCTGATGCGAAAAAGCGAGCTATAAACAACAGTTTAAACAGAATGCTCTTTAATAATTTAAGCAGTCTGGTAATGAGGTGGAGGATTAAAAGAAGCAATAGGAAAATAAAAAGCTATTTAGAATAGCAAGCAGTAAGACTGAACAAGTACAAAATCAATTGAATAACAAAGTCGATCTTCCTGTCATATTAGAGCTCAAATTACACATTCAGCACTGTTCTTTGATTCTCAAAGGACAGAAAGAGAACTTCCCTCAGGCAAGCAGCAGGTTTTATAAGAATTTTCAGTAAAGTTATGATATGGCAGAAAAATACTAATATATGACTTGCCAGTGTACATTTCAAATGATTGGCAATGGAGAATATTGAGCAATGAAAAAGACGTAGTACTCCACTACCTTCAAGTTTTACCTCCCACCACGAAAACAATAAACAACACATAAAATAAACAGGGGCATAGATTTCCTAATCCACCAATGCCTCCAAAAAAGAAAACTGACCTCCCCTATGCACTCTCTCCCTCTTAAAAATATAGAAATTTGGATTTGACGTTTTCCTTACTTTATTTGTTTGCCTAAATAAAGTTGAGCAAAATCTCCATAGAATCTTTAAAGAAATTATTTGTGGATCTAGTATATATGAATTTTAGTATGATATGAAAATGTTTGAATGTGGATAAAATTCTCCTTTGAAGGAGACACCCACATCAGAAACAGAACACAGCAGGTAATGAGGAAGAGGCTGTCAGCCCACCAGTTACTTAGATCTATTGGACACAACCACTGAATGGGAAATCTAGTTCAGACAAATCCTGTCCTTGTCTACATTCATAGTAACAAATCACAAAAACAGATATTTCATGAACTGTAATCAAGTGCTATTTTAAAAAAATATTATGGTATTTCACATATTTTTAAATAAAACTTTAAAAAGAATTATGTAAGATGACTCTATTCTTAAGACATTCACTTAATTGAAACAAAATCTGCCTGTGAATAGATTCAGTTATCTGCCTGATAGCATTTTGCATGGCAAAGCATTTTACTACTATGCACACCTCATTGAAATATACAGTCAATTCCAGTAAAGCGACAGTTTCATCTACGTCTAAAAAACCAGAACATACTTCTGAGAGCACAGACTTGATTTATTGGTGCAGTAAATCAGATTTCTTCAAAAGTAATGCTATTCTATAGAGATTTATAAGAAGGGGTTATTTTTGCTTTTTGAATTATATGTACGTCCAACTAAACCAATAACATTAAATGCATTTTAGAAAACTAATAACTCAGTAGTGAAAAATGCAAAAGCAGCGTCTCCTTTGATGGCAGCTATAAGCAGGTTTTTAAGAGGCAAGCAGAGTCCATAATAAAAATCAACTGCACTTGCACCACATTTAGAAAACACCCCAGTACTTCTGTTTCAAATGATCATTTCAAAATGCTGCAACTGCAATTTTAAAAATGAATTAACTTTACAAGTCAATGACTTACAGAAATGAAAAGCCACTACCTGAATATTTTCATTAAAAGTACAGCCTCTTATAATTTCATTAAAAAGTCTTTCATTCGTTAAACAAAAATAATAACCATCACCAAAATCTGTTTAGGTATCACCAGGTGTGGGAGTTATTTGATTACCCACTGTCTTATATGTATTTGCATCATCTCTGCAATGTGCCTTTATGGAAAAGGGATGAGAAATAAGCTCTGTGGCTAAATGATGATTCTTGTGCAAGAAAACTGAATTATTTACCCACTTGTAGCTGATACTACACCAACAGTCTGCTCCTCAATGGCTACAAGTGATTTCAGTGGAAGCGAAGAACTTACACTTAGCAATCTAAAAAGAAACCATACAATCAGTGATGCAAAAATGGCATCACTGCTGACCCAATGGACTTGAACATACTAAACTGTCCTGCAAGATATCTGGAAAATACTGATTTTTTTTTTTCCCCCCACTTAAATAATTTCAGTGTCACTAGCACTATTTTCCTGTGCAAAATATCTTTAAAAATTCTGGACCCAAATATACTACAAGGAAAATAGCATTCTGGGTACTTTTGATCCTTCTCGTGGCTCATTCTCTTTTCAGCTTCAGGTAAATTCAAATACAGAAGTAAACAACAAGCACTAAAAGAGAAGGAGAGGGAAATAATGAAAGGAGCAATGAACAATTGAAACAAGAAGCAAACAAGAAAAGATGACCAACATCTTTGTTTCTTTATATCCTGTCACAGTTCTGTGCAGCCTTTAATTTCTTTGCTATGTCTCCACTGTTCAAATGCATCATCACATCTCCACTGTTCAACTGTATCAATGGAGAAAACACTCAGATGCTCCCCAGTGCAGTAGTACGGTGTTCAGAAGGCAGAGGTAATCGTTATCAAATTAGCTGTCAGATCTCTTCTAATAGTAAGGAAGTCTCTTCTTCTTCACTATTCTACAAGGGGTTTTAAAATTATTTTGTGACTGTGAGTGTAAAAGTTATTAAACCATTTACAATGGGCTAAACAAACATAAATTAGTTTGTAAAGAAGCAGGTTTTGAGGAAGTAATTTTCCCAGCTGAAGATTTTGGGGGATTCTTTTTCATACTGAAATCACGACCACTGGTTTTCACTTAGTGCATCTGAAACCAACAGCACTAGCTTCATGTGCTAATAATCATGTTAATCAGCATGTCAACACAGTACAAACTTCTTAATGTAAAATTCAAAACTTGACAGAAACACGTCAATGCACTCTATGGTTTAACAAACAATGAAACCTACCCAAGTCTATAGGAATGCAATTAAATGATCTGGAGGGGTTGGAGAATCATACCTAGAAAAGCAGATGGTGAAACTGTGCCATTGCTCCGTGACACCATGACACTAATCCCAGTCTCAACAAATGGCACTGAAAAGTCAACCACTTCAGAGCGCTCTTCATTAATAGTGAGAGACCCCACAGCCATAACTGCACGATGATATACCACCTGATCCACAAAGAGAAGACACCACCAATATTACTCAGTAGAGAATACCTCATTTCTCCAAAAGAATTAAAAACAAGTGTTGCTAAGTTCTTACTTAATAGCTGTTTTACCTAACAGAACTTACTTCACCAATCATTCCATTCCACACGTTATTGACTTTTTTGCCATGTTTCCCATTAGTCACCAAATACAGGTCATATGTGAACTTCACAGTTTTAGACAACTTCTTCAAGATATCAATGCAGAATCCTTTGCAGCACTTCTTTACATTAGTTCCCTCATTAGTTGAGTTGCTGTCAACAAAGAGAGACAAACATTTCTACTGGGAAAAACAGAAGAACCATAACAGCAAGATTTAGCATACTGTGAAACAACATTTTGTCATACTTGTGAGTGACCATGGTTTTCTCAATCAATGCAGAAATAATCCACAGGATGCTTTATATGGTGTTTGTAGCTCTTACTAACCATAACGCAATTGCTTGGCTGGAGATAAATAGAAGATAATGGTAGACCCTGTATGACATGCTTTCTGCTGCAATATCCAGCCTACTGCACTCCACCTCTCCATCAAGACGTACAGTCTCCTCTTACTGAGGTTTAGATTAAACATTTATTACTTTTACTCTCAAGACATAAGACCACACATCGTTTAGTAATTAGAGAACTCCCCAACATGTAAGCTCTAATAAAGGCGCAGCAGTTCACCATAATGAAAATGGATGCTGCACCTTTTTCTGCACTTTGAGAAGGTGAATTTCAGGCTACCTTTGAGTGCAAAGACGAGGATTTTCTCTTTATTTTTTTCTGAAATGCTCATTTCATGACCTGTATAAGTTTCCAGTATAAGCATCTTCAGAAGCCAACACAATGTTTTATGGGCTTTGAAAGAATTGAAAATCGAAATAAAAAATAGTTTAGAACTTGACTAAGCACAGCTATGTGAAAAAAGAAAAAAAGTTTCTCTGGACTTAGGAAGCATGTGCACAACAATTTCACAGTCTCTGGAAATCTTCAGAAACATGCACTATATCCCCTAACATCTGCTCAGTAAAAAATTGTTATTATTACATTCAGTTCAGAAATAGGTAGACTGAAGCACAGAACAGGTGAAACAATACTGATAAATGCAAAACGAGAATTTTTCCACTTATTGCTAATGACTACTCCAAAGTTATAGAGCAATCAAAGCAGGGGACTTTTCTCTAGATGGTATGTCACAGTGGTATTTTACGCTGGAGTAGTTTATCCTGCACCAAACTTCAGCATACATGTACATTTTCAATAGGAGACATTCTCCAATTATTAAAGACTAATTAAAACAGGCATATTTCACCATAACAAAAAACAATTCAAAGAGGACTCATTAAAACAATCCATTTTTAGAACACAATCTTCTTCCATGTCACTGAAAAGGGCTAATTCTCGTTGACTTTGAATTTACTATAAACTTACTATCTTGTCGTTAATTCAATGTGACTTACATGTATATAAACAGAACCTTCAACTTACTAAAAAGGAAGATGTGCAAACAAGAGCATACCACGTGGGAAAGGGAAAAAGAAAGAGGAAATGAAATGCAGAAGGAAAAGCAAATATAGGAAGCAAGAGGAAAAGAACAGCAAAGTATCAGAAAACAATTATACAATTAAAGCAGCAAGGGAGAGAATTAATGAGAAAATAGAGGAATATATTTTGCACTCAGAAAAAAAAAAAAAACCAAACAAGGAATGCTGTGTATTTACTTACTTAATTTTGACAAATTTACGACATGGCACTGTGTTTTTTTGGCAACTTTCCATCAAAGGATCCACATCCTCAACAATGACAAAGGGAGCCTCCTCCAGGGTGACAATACTCAAATGGTTATCGTCTGGGTCGCTGTCTGCAAAAGAGCTGTACCTTGGCCAGACAGAGTACTTCAGGCTCAGAGAGTTGTTCTCCCATTTCCCCACCTGAAATGGCAAGACACAGAGGCTGCTGATATCTGCTTGCTTGTTTTTGACAAATGAGATCTAATATTAAATGTTAGGAAATTACACTTAAAGACAGTTGCCTAGGGGTTTTTTTTAATCAAAATTACTTTAGAACTTTTTAGTAATTGCATGAAGTGAGAAAATGCACTGTAATAATGACAAGTAAGGTAATGTTATTTTAAGATATAACAGTTTTATAAAGACTGGATGACATCAGTTAACGCTATCTATCACCTGGCTATAGTTGCACTGAAATTTGACATGTACCATTTCCATTTGAGACAGAACAGCAACCGCATACTTGATTTGTAATCAGGACCAACTTGCAGTAATAAGAAAACAATTCTTAAAAAAAGAAAAAAAAAAAAAAGAAAATGAATCCCCACGCACCTATCAAACTGATAACCAAAGTATCATAATATCATTTCTGTATCTTCTTAAAAGGGAAGACTCTTCCATTCTTACAGTTTGAAAAGCCCTTGTGAAAGCCTTTACTGAGGGCCCCATTGCACCTCACCCAGGTCAAACCACACTTTTAGTAAACACAAGTTCAGTTGTGCATGATTTAGCCCTTATTAGAAATAACATATTTTATTCTGCTTTAGTTAATGACAACTGTTGGAGGAGTTTAAAAAAGCATACCCCACTTTACATTAAAATTGTTTATTTATTTATTATTATAAATTATCCCATCTAAATTAACCTACATTTCTTTCCACTTCCAGAACACCAGAAAAGGGCATGTTTTAAATATTTTGAAAACTCTCACATTTTATTCCTCAGATTGTGTTTAACTACTTTGTATCCATAAATCTAATCGCATGTTTTATCCGAGTAGCAATAATAGATAATATAAATGAGCTAGCAATCCACAAAATTTATAACTTAATGCATTTTAACAATTCTTCAGTTGCTTAAGCGAAACAAATTATAACATAATCATGAGACTGCTAAAATATTTGTTTTGAAAGGAAAATGGTGGGAATTAACAGCACAATGAAAGACTTGGGCTCTAAAAACAAATGTAAAAAAATTGTCATCTACCTTCTGTCTTCTAAAGACATTAAAATTCATCACAAAAATTCCTAAAGAACATGATTTATACCCATTCCTAGTTAAGGAAGCATGTAAGAATATGCCCTTTGCAGTTTCCTTTCCATCCTGTTTATAAGTCAAGATGTTTTGCTGAACTTTAATGCAGGAGGCAGAAATGCCAAATCTCATACACTTAAATTAGGAAATTAAAAATACCTCAAGGGAATTGGGAATTCACGCCTAAATCAATGGAAACCAGGCACAGTATTTATACTACATCCAGTTCTAGTACAAAATTTAACCAAAACACAATGGGTGAAGCCTTTGCAAGCAAAACAATTTCACAGGGAAACAAATTTTTTTAACTCTGTATGAGACAGTTATATTGCAAAAATAGTTTAATTGTCAAGTTATGGTATATAATCACATTCACAGCAGAGTTTGTGCTGGTTTACATTAGCTTACACTGTGCTGTTGTATCTATGCCCTGAGTACACCATGAAGTTGGCCATCTGGAATGGGGAGAATTCCAGCCAGTTCAGTACTTCAGTCAAACAGCAAACCTGCCAAGTACTACGATGAATTTCAGAAGTGGAAAATGTGCCCGACTGTCTGCCTATTCCAACCAGCAAGAAGAAAAGAAACATGACTGAGGCTCAGTTGCATTTGCACGTTTGGGACTATAACAGTGGCAGCACCTGCCTTTCCCAATCACTCGCTACAGGATTCCGGGAGGAGGCAGCTCTGCCTGACCCTGAAGCACTTCCCTCTGCCAGCCACCCCTGCACCTGCATCACTGTCCCATGGACCAACAGCAATATGAGCTGCCCACCACAAGATGAGTTCATCTAAGACTATCAATAATGTAATGACTGTTTTGATGCTGTTAAAAGAGGAATCTTGACACTCTTTCATACGTCAGCTGGAGTAACTGCCATTTTATTGTTCTGAGGAGGATATAACCCGTGATATTTTTAAACGGCTGAATTTGGGGAAATGCTAATTTCTTTTGACAGTTGCATCTGTATTGAAGTGTTATGTGTTGAGTGAATCTCTAATATTAGGTCAAAAATTTTTTATCTGTTGCATTCCATGGATTTATCTCAATATTCACTCCTTGTAACTTTATTTTTAAAAAATAATTAAAAATTAAAACCTTGCCTTGGGTCTTAGGGGCATCCCTACTTCTCTGTCCAAAGAGGTCTACTGCTGCAGTCTCAGGGAGTCACAATGACTTCATCTGGGCTTTACATGGTGGAGAGATCGCATGTCCGTTGCAGGTCATCCCTGCTACCAGCAGTACAATGAACAACCCACAGTGTCAGAAAGCAGAATGAAAAAAAGTGTAAAAGAAAGATACCAATGTCATGAAGAATACTAGAAAAGCAAAAGGCAGAAAAGCTCTGAAAATCCTCACTAATGGGCTAAGAATGGCAAATGAGGACAGGTAGTAATTAGAAAGAGCCTGCACGTCACTCCTTTTCTTTAGGAGATGTTTCTGTTGGATTTGCTTGTTCTAATTAATAAATGGTTAGCACAGGTATTGGATTTGCTCTGCCACTGATGCTGGACTCACAAGTGAACAGTTTCCATGTTTATCTGGTGTTGTGATTTTAAAATCAGTATACTGTTGAAGATTACATGCTGCACTTCTATCATGCTGCTACAGGTTTGAATCATCAAAACACTTTTTTCTTCTTACTTTAAGCAGAGGGTAAGAATTTAGTTTTATACAATTAAAGCACAGTCAACATATGGGAGGATTTTTATAATTGGATTAGAAGCCTTTTAGCTTGCGCAGAACTAATTATAGCATTGTTATTAAGAATATGAATGATATTATTTACACAATGTTTTTTACCTTCATACATTATTTCATTTTTCCAACATCCTTGTGCAATTGATAGTATCCCTTTTTTACAGGGTGAAGGGTTGAAATGACACAGAAAAGCTGTAGAATAAGCAAAACTAAAACATGAGCAGGTTCCTGTCAAAATAAAGAGAATTTATGAAATTGCAGCCATATGTAGGTGTCCTGCAGGATTAGCATTTATGTCACATATGGAAGTCAGATCTAGTATTAGATACAGACAATATCTATTTTGAAGGTCTTTAAAACCTTCAGATGCTTAAGGAAAAACCCAACAGGTTGTAACAACTACACATGCTCATTTTATTTCAGAACGTTATAAAGGGTTCTGCTTATAAAGTGTAAGATTTTGTGTGAAAACCCAAATGTTAAGTCCTCATTCAGCACTGACTCCTAAAATGGCTAACCTATGACAACAAAGTAAAACATCTGAGTTAAAAAAAGCAGGCAAGTCCTGGTTTCACCTGTGAAGGTCAATATAAATGCTGTGGAATACAAAAAAGTTCATATGTAAAACATGAAAAGTAGAATATGAAAAGTTCAGTTTCTGCTCTCAGTAGGAGACAACGGTGATATTTGAAAAAACCATTTTACAGTGAAATAGTTTACCAACCTGGACAGCTTCAAAATTCAATTGCCTCCAGTGTTTTGCAACACTTATTTTCAGAGTGTGCTACTTCGTGATCATTACAGCTACTGATGAAATGAAATAAACATGGCATCCTCTGACCAAGTTCAAGCATCAAGATTTGAGGTAGAAGGGGTCTGTGTTTAAATTAGCATGCTTACCTACTAATATTGGTATCCCTGATACAGACATTCTTTATGCAGCATTTTCTAATTTTAATGACAAATTATTTGAACACTAGAACACATTGATTTGCAGGTTAAACTACAAATCTCCAATATGGAACAGCAGCAAACAGTACACATTCTTAGCAGAGACCAGAAACAATTTTCATAGCCAGTCTATCAAAGACTAACAAGTCCACAAAAATAAAACACTGGTAAACTCAAGTGTAGGATAGAAACACACTGCCTCTACTGTGGAAATGTTACCACTACAGTGAAGAACGACTACCTCATTCTTTCTACCTGCAGCCTAGAACCTCCCACTTGGACTTGATCAATCTCAAGGGAACTCTTTGCCATTCAGAAGCTTTTTCTTATCTCCTCAGTCTTCGAGCCACCAATGCTTGGAAGAGGGTAGCCGGAGGACAACAGGGAGTTAAAATACTGCACAGGCCTGCCAGGTTGCCAGAATTTTATTTTGATAGCTTGGGAGATGGGTAGAAGAGAACTTTTCTGAAGATAATTTCCATTGTCATAATTTCTTGAAAGAAAACAGTTCAGAAAGTGGGCTTTTTACTGTTCAAAACATAAAACTACCAAAACATAAAACTACCATTTGAAATATCTTGTAAACAGAAATAGAGATGTTTTAATAAAGACATTGCACTTACAGTTCTGAACTTGCTACCTAGAAATACATGTTAATTTATCAGAACATATAGAGATAAATTTGAGGTGGCAGAATTTCAACTACTCAATCTATTGTTTTGTTTTGTTTGGGTTACTGATTCACAGAATTTGAAATTTTAGCTTTTTTTCCTCTGAAAAGTAATGGAAACATTTTTAAGATTTCAATACTTTGTGTCAGTCAGGATAATCATTTCCCCAAGCTCCTGGAAGCAAGACTGCTGCCCCAGAGAGCTCAGCTGAAAGCACAGCACTACCAGCAGGCAGCCAGAGACACGTGCCAACTGCATCAAGAAGAATCTCACGTGTTTGAGTTGGTGTGGCAGGCCCAGCCATGCTGAATTTAAAATGAAGCCACTATAAGATAGAACTTTTATCCTTGGTGTATCCACTCTCTAACAACAGGAAATTTCACTGTAGATGAATCAGGGCAGTTTGCTCAGTCTTACCTGTATCCCTTTCCTCACCTACTCCTTGCCTCTTTCCTGGAAGATTAAGAATATTTCTAAGATTCCCATCAATCTCCATTTTGGTGTAACACACAGTCATCTTCACCTGCAACCATGGGCTGTTACAAAATTTCATGTGCTGAGGAATCATTTCCTTAGTAGCTCTAAGCACACATAGAACACAGGAAAAATACAGCTATTTTTGTAAAACGTGTTCTGTAAAATCTCTTTTTCATGTAGGTAACATGACTTTTTTAGAATGACAACCATTTAATAGAGCATTAAATAAAGTACAGGAGGAACGTTTGGACTTCTGGATTATGCCACCTGAAAGATAAAACTACTGAATAGTTCAAAGACAGGTCTGAAAATTTGATTTACGCTCCAACCTTAAACCGAATTAACTACATTTAGTTACAGTCAATAGCAAGTCAAGCAATGGACAAGAGAATAGCACGCTTGGAATGCAAATAGCACAGAAGTTTGTCTAGAAAAAGTGCTCTCCTGCTTAGACCTCCTAAAATCCAATTAACATTACTAGAGAAATTAAAAGTGAAAATGAGCTTATTTTCAGCATATACAATGAAATATCTGTGTTGCTAGAATCAAAAATGGAAAAGGAAGGTAAAACTGCACTAAGAACAATTTTAAAATAATAAACACAGTAGTGTGTATTTGTAAAATAAACATTTTTAAAAAAGAAAATCCAAGCTGAGGATAACGCTCAGAAAATGCAGACATGCTCCATTATGGAACTGTCAAAAACCACATGCAAATACCTATACTGTGTGGAAATGCCACAAAATATCCAGAGATTTATGATAAATTTCTGTCTTTTCTATTTAGACCGATCATGATGCAATCCCAGAGAAATACAAATGTCCCTCACTTGAAAAAAGGGCAATAGAATAATTTTTGGGAAAGATCCTGCCTCAGATTATAAAAATCCTTATTTATGGCCAAAAGACCGTGACTCACATAAAAACTACAGATTCAATAGCGAATCAAACACTTGATTCACTATTGTAGGTGCAAAACTAAGCTTCAAGTACGGACTTGCAATGGTACACATACCATTGTATTTCTTTTAAACTTGTACATTCTTTCCTATTTTCTCCAATTTGATATGCAGTTTGGAATATTCCCTTTGGTTGAATCTCTACAGGATACAAGAAGGAAAGTAGAAAATAGCTGAGAGCACGGAAGAGCTTGTTTGTTGTCAGACTAAATTAGCAATCATAGGGTCCTCATCTCATCCACCATTGTCTAAAGCACCTTACAAACTCAGTGTGTTACAGACATGGTTTGACCACCTCACGCATGCCTATTTATTTTTCAGAGACTGCGGCTGAGGAGGGTGATAATGAGGTATTTGGTGTGTTTCTGTGTAACAACTAGATAAATATAGCTAGCCTAAGAAAGACAGATGACTTGCAATGTTAGGCATTGCTGTACCTCAGGCTGACCCCTCTCCCACTGCACCCTAAAGCAATCTCTAAATAATCCAAAAATGATTGACATAATCCTAATCACACACCCTCACAGAGACCATTGAATCAGAGAAAAAGAGCAAGGCCAGATCCTGAGCAGAGTATGTTCTCCCTTGCGTGCCAATGCTGGCACGAAAAGAGAGTCTGTCACACCGGCACATCTCACAGAAAACAAACAAATAACTCAGCCCTATCACCCTCTTCCCAGCAGATGGGAACTGTATGCAATACACAGTCATCATCCTTTTGTAAGAAAAAATGTTACATGACAACACGGATACAAAATGCACTCCCAGGGCTACCCGACCAAACTTTTGAAAAGAGACAAATTTTCAGGGATATTCTTTCTACATTAAACACACACACATATTGCAAACACACTTTTTGAGCTGCCTCACTTTCGTGAAGAAAATAATGCTGAGCAAATGCAAACTCTAACTCCTCTTGCTTTACAGAAAAACTATTACTTTTATTTCACCACACTTTTCCAGTTACAAGGAAGAGCTACGCTGGCAAGTTTTAAGTCAGTAACTAGAAAGCATAAATCGAGTTTCTCAGGTTAGCAATAACAGCCAGCTGTAGAACAAAGCACAAGAGCAAAATCCTTCCTCCAGAAGCAGCATCTGTTGTATACCTTCTGCTGCAAACCTTTGTGTCGCTTTGTCTTTCTGCAGGTCCATATTTCACAATGACGCTCTAAATTTAAATGACTAAATATGATACGAGCACTTTCATGTCTTATTAATGAGGAGTGTTTTACAGTCCTGGGTGGTTTGAAGATGTCCATTTAAAGACTTTGATGTTTTCAAAATTCGCTGCAAAATCTCAGATGGGGTATGCAAATGTACCATGTACATGGCTTCCCTCATGGCTGCTCTGTATGCTGCCAGGAAGGCACCAATCCTGTGACCAGCAGGGCTCTGAGGAAAACACAGTACCCAGAGAGATTATAAACAAACAGCAGGAGAAAGAAAAGCTACCACCTCCCATAGCCTCATTTTTCAATACAGAATTAGTAATTAGCACTCACCAAATCCTCAGTGGTTGATATAGCTTTGGTACTGGGAAATGTCCCAAATAACTTTATGTAGAGCAGGAGTTCAAACTCATGCCAGAGAAGCTGTTTTATGAGTTGATAATGCCATTAGAAAGGAAAAGAGCTAAACAAACTGACAGCCCCTTCCTCCACCTCCCAGAGAGGGAAGACTTTTTGTCACCTCTGTACTCAGTGAAGACCTTACAGCTCTCCAGAAATGTCCAGATAGCCATAACTTTACCTCCAGAGAGGAAGAGCTGCCCTGAAAGTCTTCCTACTCTTTAATCTCCTCTCTAATATTAGCTGCGAAGAACAGGAGCAAAGCACACTTTACCACTGCTTTCCATGGTAGCTGCGATTCCTTTACAGCAGCAGAGAGGAGGGAACCACCCTCCTTGGAAATATGGGATTTAAGAAATGCTGCACAATAATTGGTGCAATTCAAACAATTCAGTACAGTAAAGGTCAAAGGAAAGGCCTTTAGGCAAAGTAAAAGCTCAGCGATGCAGAAACAATATGCAATTTTCAGTCGACAGTACGTGTCAGGATAGGCATATTTACAGGAAGACCAAATACACTAAGCAACAAGGATGGGACAAAGAAAATGACAACCCTACAGATGTTAAAGAGCATGCTGTTTCTGCTATGGGCAAAGATAATATATCATGTTAGGCCACAGAGCTACCAACAAAAGATATACCAGCAAAGGGATGATTAGGTCGTGCAATTTCATCTGTTCTAGTTAAAATATATGCATTTCTTCACAACTTTTAGGGAATGGTTATCACGAGACATCAGGATCCTTCAGCTGTCACGACCCCTGCTCTGAAATCAACTGAAATTTCCCAAGAAACTAACCTGTACCATCTCAGCGACGTTTTATCACAGTACTCTGACAAAAAGCTCTGTCAGAAGTCTGACCAAGTGTTAGGTTTTTCAGTTCTTGTCCAGTGACATTTCAGCTATACCATTAGATATGGTCTTTTCTCAGCTACATGACGGTGGATGTTAGTAGCCAGATGGAGCTCTCTGGGAAGACCTTGGTTCATTTATTCCAGGCAGGAATCGCGCACCCTCTGCCCACTCATTCCTACTTAGATACAAATGTGTACAACCTCACATGGAGCTTGTAAACCTGGCATATGCTAGTTAATCAGAGCAAAATCAAGTTCTACATTAAATCCCACATTAATAGAAAGTTAAAGATGATTGGTTATGTTTAGAATAAACCTCAATGTAAGTAACGGTTCTTGCAGCGGCATTTAACTAGCAATCGTGCCATGTAATACCTGTTACTCTCGCTTCTTGTAAAAATGCATTGGCTACAAAAATGTAGGACACTTATACTCACAAATTCACCCAGAATACAGATCACCATGGTAATTTTATCTGTATCTATCTGGGAGCACCAGCAAAAATTGGTTTTACTCTGGAACTCATCTTTACACATGGAATACACTCGCCTTTAAATGCTATACAGTCCTCCCTACCTTACTTAACATATACGATAAGCACAGCTAATTAAACTGCCTAATTTTGCCACTGCTAATAACATTCTAGTTAGATTTTAATATTAGATTTTAATATTGGATTGATTGGTCTTATTTCCACATCAAAAAAATTTAAAATGGAAAAAAAAAAAAAAAAAAAGGAAAGACTAACAGACTGTGAAGTTTGCAACTCAGGGAAGTTAATGGGCTGGGTGAGACACCCACGTCACACCTCGCTGAGAGAAGCTTGATGGGAGAGTTGCAGCTGGTACTGCTGGACCTCTGGGGGTTTGTCAGCACTAGCACAGTGTTCTGCAGTGCTTTGGTGATATTTGGGTAACACTGTTAACTCTGGCAAATTTATCAAGTTTCACTGAAACAAGCACATTACACTTGTCGTCTTAAAAATCTCTTGCCTAAGAACAGCAGCTCCTTTGCCTGTCAAGATTAGCAGCACAAATATGAACGTTGATGTCAGAAGTTTGCGTAGCTGCTTTAGGATCTGTCAAAATATCTTGCTGCATGCCTGCTGAACATGCCCAAAAGTGATTTTCAGTCTTCAAACTATTATCATTCAACCAGCTTTTTTCAGAATCTGATATGGGACAGATCCCTCAGTCAACCCCATTTATATGTGAAGTTACCACTTCAAAGTTTTAATACCAAGTCATTTGTAAAGGAAAATGAACTTATTTTCCTAGGGGTAAGATGTATGCTCTTCAACTATGGTTGAATGGATTTTCTATAACCTCAAGCCTCGAGTCAAGTATATCAATTTTGAGACCAAAGAAAAATTTTATTTAAGTAAAAGATTATCATATTAAAACCAAAGAAAATTGAGTTTTAATATTAAATCTTGTATTTTCAGGAGAATACTGGGTAAAAAATCTTCACATAAAACACAATTACTCTTTCTTACATAAATAATAAAGTAGCCACTCACAATTTCTATGTACATTAGTTACATTACAAGGATTAGCAGGCTGTTGCATTGTCAGTTTTTCACATGAGTAAATCATTTAATTAGATTCTAGGACTTGATATTTTCCATACAGGACTGAAAATATTTAATAAGACTTCAATGAAACAATCCTGTGATACTCATTGCAATACCGCAATTGGAAGTAAAAGCATGCACCTGTCTGGAAACTCAGAGCAGGAAATGTTAGATCTCAGATGAGTAACTTTGACAGTTTTGAAATTGAGCAAAACAGCGTGAGAAGAAGGCAACAGGAGAAAGAAATTGGCTAAGAGATATGGGGGTGAGAAATGCAACTTGGAAAGAATGTTGAGACAACACTAGAGGGATGTTCAAATAAGCCAGGGGGTGGGCAAGGGCCTTCTCCTGTCTCTAAGTCAGAGGAACTGTCCTATTATTTCTGAAGTGCACAGTGACGCCCTGCTGATATAGATGTGGGGTGCTCCGAGAGAGCTGAGAGCTACACCCAGCTTGCCAGGGTAATTGATCAGTCAATTTATTTGTCTTCATCCACAGAGGCAGGGATCAGCTTGTGGTCAGAAGAATAATTCTGGTGGTGACAGCCTGTTCTTGGCCGCCTTTCACTTCCCCCCTCTGACATAATTAAACTTGGCCCCCTTCCCATAGTCCTACGATAGAGAAGCAGAGACGCAAGCTGCAGCTAGGGGCAGGCTGCCTCTGCTGAAGTAACTTGTCTGGCGGGCTACCAAAAGGGTTCTAAAGCAAAGAGGCAGCTAGGAGCAGATTTTTTTCTGAGCAGGAGCTTCCCTTCAATCACTCTTTTTTTCCTCGTAGAACCCCTCAAACACAGCCATCAGCAGGAAGGGGTTTACCAGACGAAAACTGTGCACAGACAACGTAAGCATCAGCCCACAGCGAATCCTGTAGCCCAGCGCCGCAGGTGGAGCATGCACTGCTGCTGCACAATATGCATGGTTAGATACATCAAAACCGGCACCACGTCTTCCATTCTTGGATAGGGGAGTCACTTGAAGGTTAAAAGAGGCTCAAGTTATTTCTTGCAAATAATGTCGGTTCATATATCGGGCATTTATTTGCTGCTCTTAGCTCATTTTTCAAAAACATCAAACCTATCTCCCCTTGTCCTTTGAATGGCCTCTTTAGAGAAGTTTCAAGGTACAAAATGTATGAAATTATTATACCATAAGCATTGTTGGCTGCCTGTGTAACCATTTCCTTCCTTTGGTGCCTCATACTAATATTCCCCAAGTAGTATAATATTTTTTCCAGAACATTATATATGATATGCAGACTGCTGAAGAATTTTAAAATAGGGTAAGAAATTTTCATAATGGTTACTGAGCAAAAGATGCCTCCAAAGATTCAGATTGACACATTTGGATAGGATTAAATTTATCCAGAGAATTAAATTTGCATCAAATGAACATAAAGAACTGCAGAGCATAATCTAGGACTACTCTCCATGTTTTTGCATGACTAGCATATTTACTGAGATGTCCTTCAGTAATTCTTATTTTGTCATTATTATTATTCAACACCATGAAGAGTCTTGCAATCTTACAAAGTGGAGTTTTAAGTTGATTTTATGGGATCCTAAAACTGTAAGAAGAAGAGTTCATAAATCTCATCAGCAGTTTAGATAATGCAGGATCATGCTTTACGAATTTAAATTAAAACTGGTGGATGATACAGATGTATTTTTTCCTACAGTCTCATATTGCAAGCAGTTTCAAAGGTCCCTGGTTTTTAAAACATGGGACCACAGATAGCCTGCAATACTCAGAGGCAAAACAATCACAGGCTGAGGTGGGAGTTTTAAAGAAAAAATGCTCTTGATAAACTTTTGCTTTTATTACTTGCATATATGATTAGCCCTGATATTAAGACACTTTTCCTTCTAGTCTATATAGAGGTTTATGGAGATCACTTGCCTACCAGGAGAACACAAGTCAAGATTCTGAATTTTTTAGGCAAATGTTATAGGGATTATCCTCCAATTCAACCAGAACTCCACAGTTTTTTTTAAAAAAAAAAAAAACAAAAAAAAACAAAAAAAAACAAGGAAGTGTACTTTTACTCTAAAATCTGTCAAAGAATACAAACCCAAGCAAATAACAGGACTGGAGTTGTTAAGATACACAAATCCATCCAAATTTAGGTAGTTAAGGCCCAGGTTTCTGGAGATTTTTCAGTCATCCATTTTATTTTACTAAATTGTAAGAAGAAATGCAAGGTGTGTTTCACAGAAATCTTCTGAAATCCATGTGGCACATCTTCACTGATATGTTGCTTTCCCTGTTAGAACTCCTTAGACCTACTCAGAATAAGGTAAAATTATCTTTTCTGAACTGTTGTGACAAACCTGCTACAGCAGAATATCATCATTGACATCCACGATGTTAATCTGTCTACTTGTCATTAACAGGGTTCTACCAAGTCTCTCCTGTCTCCTCTCACATTCTTTACCCAGAGGTAATGCTCACCTTTTCCCACTCGCGATCGTTGTTCAGTACTATCACCACCAGCCTGGGGTGCGCCTGATAACCATCTGCTGTGAAGGACAAATCTTTACCTTCCCAAGTCACATTCATCATAAACCTAGAAGGCAAGGAAAAAAGTTCATTGAAAAATTAATGAGCTGTCCAGCAGTTAATGAGCAAGCTAGTTCAGTCATCAGAACCACTGATGAAATACATGCACCAAATCCTCTCAATGCTATGAAAAGCCTACGTTTGCATCATGGGGAGTCTGAGCACTTCAAGGCAGTCCTTAGCAGAAAACAAAGCAAAATATTGTTTACATATGATTTTTAATGCAGACATCATTTTTAAAGCAGCTTCCACATTATGCATGACCTGTACACTCCATGAATAATCTTTCTGGCAATTTGCGTAACCTCACCAGTTTTTCAGGACCATTTTAAACATGTCTACATCAGCTCTGTATGTACCATTATACTATTGCCTCACTTCAGTAATACTCAGAGGTAAGTGCATCTACGCTGGCTTCACCTGTTTAGACCTCTAGGAGTCCTATCAGCCCTTCCTGACACTGTAGCTATACACAGTGTCTTTGTGACACTTGGATAAATTCCACTAATGCCTTCAGCCTGAAAAAGACACAAAAACTTTGAAGGGGTTGATAATATTTCAGTTCAATATTTTCAAAAAGAAAAGAAGATTTTTTTAAAAACTTTTTTGTATCTAAGTTAATTTTCAATGGTTTTTAAAAGATATATAAACTAACGGGAAAAACAATTTAGAGGGACTGAGAGTAAAATGTACAGGAAGAAGGAGGATTTTTTAAATTTTGTTCAAAATGTTGGTTCAATCCCAAATTTCCTGCCTTTAGACTTAGTGGTTTGGGCACTGAATCAATAAAATTGTTTATTTACCACAGGCTCTTTGTTCAGCTACAAAGGAGAAGACTTATTCAACTGAAAATTTTGTACGAATTTATGTCAACAGAAGGAAATTACTCAGAGTGCTACAACAAGAGGTACCTCTCCTAAGATGTGCCACAGTACTGTTGCTTGCTTTCTCTGTCCTCCTGTATTGTCACACTAACCTGTATGTTCTAAGGACAGATTACTACTTGTAAGCAATCCTGTCACTAGCAATGATTACATCAACTCTACCCAGTCATCGCTCTGACCTGGACTGTGCCATCGAGGGACACTGAGGAGCTCTGGAGAACAACCCTGCATGTGGCTCCACAAACACCAGCCATGGACCAGAAGCACTCAGCAGCCAGACGCTGCAGTGGACCTGATCTATCCTGGGGTAGAGATCTCAGTACTCCACTCATCTGCTTAGAGACATCCTTCAACTCTTACAGAGTCCTATAGCTTTTCCAGCCACTGATTTGCCCCTGAAGGTCTTAAATTCCTTATTGAGTTTATACTAATTCTAATATAGTCTACATAGTTTTTGCGTTTCCTGGTTAGTATGTATAGCTTTTGATTTCTAACTGTTGCTTTCCATTCATCATTGAACCATGTACCCTTTACTTTTCCAAAGCATTATCCTTTCGTTGATTCAGAAATGCTGGCATTCTGGCCATCTAACAAACTTGACTTTCCTCAAAAATAATCTTTTCTCAAAAATTTCCACAGATTTATAACATAAATATTTATTTATATTTGCTCTAGTTCCACATAGCTCCAGCATTTCTCAGTGAGAACAGATTGTTTCCACTGCTCCAGGATCAGAAAGAGTGATGAGAAACTGCAGTTTTTATTTAAAGCGCAAATCCAGAGAACTTACTGCCAAGAGGCTGAAATACCACAGCACACAGGTCAAGCTCCCCAGACTGCGATACTGCAAAAATCTATCATTTTATACATTATCTGAAATACCCTCACCTAAGAAAATCAGGCACGAGAGGGAAGAGAGTAAAAGGCTGGTATTGGTGTTCTTTGGTCTTGTTGAAAAAAATCAAAACTCCAGACTGCCAATGTGAGCTTGACAGGGCTATCCCACAGGTGAGAGGTAAAACTGTAATTCCAGATCTTGGAGATCCCCTGGCACTTGCAGAAGATAATGTGCTCTCCACCCCATACACATGGTCTGAAGTTAATTGTATTGAATTGTACTGAATTCTCAGTGTATTTCACTGAATGAAATTCAGTCCAATCTTTCACCTAGGTGCTCTCCTTCTGGAATTCAGCTCAACACCTATATCATTCCATCCCTCAGACACATGTGTTTTGAAGGGCATCAAAGTTACCATAACTATTCTTCATACATTGCTCTGTAATGTTCTACCTACAAGAAACTGATACTGGTTTATATGCTGCGCTTTTTTTTTTTTTTTTTTTTTTTTTTTTTTATTGTTTTGTTTTGTTTC
>VFFE01007078.1:2252042-2357771 GCA_008921705.1 Burhinus oedicnemus | reverse complement strand
GTTTTATTTGTTGGGTTTTTTTTTTTTTTTTTTTTTTTTGTAGCAGTAGTAGCATGGACTCCTGGTAAATCTGACATAGACAAAATCCTTCAGCTCTACATTCAAAGAAGAAGGCTTTGTATTGACATGGCTGCCTGAAAATCCCAATAGCAGAAGCACACTAAATGAAAGTATACAGACCCAGAAGAAATAATGGCATTGTATCATAACAGTTAATAATTAAATGTGCACTGCCCTAAACAGCCATATTAACATCATTCAGCACCGGTTTGACAGCAATTTGTAAATTCACCCATTGTAATAACTGGTATTTTGTGACAGACTTTCGGCGTGAAAATTTTCCCCTTGGCAGAACTCTGCTTTTCAGTTAAATTAATTTCCTGTGTATTACATTTTTATCCAGCACTGAAAGAGCTTGCTTGGGATTAAAAAGCTTGTTTGCCACCTTAAGAGCAAGTGGCAAACCACCAGACAGAATTTGCTTGTGCATACATGTAAGAAACCAGCGTAACACTTGCTTGCTGCTGAAAATCAAATGCATTGTGACCCAAGGAATAAAGTGTTCAGGAAATGCACGGGGAAAACAAGGACATACTGTGAAAACATGCACTACTTGTATTTGTGCTTCTGCACCCTCCCTCACAGGTTCCCTCCCAATTCATACACGTGAAATAACCCTCCCTCAATGAGCACATCGTCTTACAGGGCCAAGCAGAAGCCACCTCATTTCAGTAAAACCGAAAGCCGAGCGTTTTGTCTGCTCCTAAGGGCTGGACCACAAACAGCCCAAACCACGACAACTACATCAGGCTTTTGTGTTCAGCTGGGTTTTTAATTACATAGTCATTGGCGACTGGACTTGAGTTGAACCCTTATTTTATGTAGTTTGGTAGGATCACTACTGCAGATTTCAAACAGCATTCATCATGTTTTGGGATTAATATGCAAATACCCTAGCCTAGAAGCTAGTGAAGGGCCACCACAAGATGCAGTGCTGTAGCTGCAGTGATGCTCAAGTGCTCCAAAAAGAAAGATGAACCACAAATCTAAAATGAAAAACTGAACTCAGTGTACATTTTTAAACTGTGTGAATTTACCAGCCATTTAGCAGTGAAACACATTTTGCGAGTTAAAAAAAAGTCCTTAATCTGTAAAAGTCTCTTAAAATTGTATTGTCCGAGTCATATAGAAAGGTATCAGTGAGTGATGCAGACTGAGCTACGTCGGTTTCTCAAATTGCAGCAGTAAAAAAGAACTTCAAAGAGATTCTTGTTTTCCCAAGCACACTCTTCTGTACAAAATTCATCATCTGCCTCTGTTCTTCAAAAACCAATGCCTACAATCTACGTTCCCTTTTGAATTGTCATTTTTCCTTCACAAAGGACAGAAGTCCTGCTCTGCTTTTACTGGCCAAGATCCTAAACTGCCTGTCTCTATGAAAAACTGTGTGCTTTTCTGTTCCTAGTGAGGAAGAGTGAGGAAACTAAAGTATTTACATTATACATTATTCTTATAGAGTTTAAGCCTAAGATTAGTTCTGTGCAAGATGTCGTCATTTTCTGAATTGGTCAAAATATATTTCTGAAGTAGATTTGGAATTGCGTATTCCTATTCTTAACTAAATGAGGTGTTTGATTATTTGAGCTTGTTACTTTAAGGAGGCAATTCAGCATACACAGTAGTTACCTCATTAATGCTATAACCTTTGCAAAGACATGATAGCAAGAGGCCTTGTGATGATATTTTGACTCTGAAGTCTTAATTAACTTTTGCAAACAAGTTTGTGAGTAAGATTGCCCAGGTGACACATGTATGAAAAATGGGATTTTTTGGGCAGAAGTTAAGCTATTCTCACACTGAATCCAAAACAGGTTTTTAGCATGCAATGAACCAAGCCTGTACTATATATTTCAAACATTTTTAAACATGTACAGAATTCTTTTTTGGTTGTCACCTTCCCCAACAAAAATGAAAAGAGAAGTGTTGAAACACCACAGCAGAACACTGTTCCCGTCGTATTTACAGCAAGCCTTTGAAGCACCAAGGTTACAAACTGTTCTGAAGGTTTCTGACTTAATTTTTATAGACTCAGAAGGATAAGTAATTCAGATAAAGCTTCAGATTAATGCCAAAACTGAGCAATATTTATCCAAGCCAAAATTTCAACTCTATCCAGAAAGACAGAACACATTTGACTAAGGTGGGTTTTCCCACCCTGTAAATATTATATCACAACTTCATTGACTCTTCTCCCCTCCAAACTGTTTGTTTTGATGTTTTTTCCATTTTTCTCTATTTCATGTTTATTTTCTTTCCATGTACCCACTGAAATATGAATGTGAAACTGCATGTGCTAGGATCAAGTTGTGTAACAGAGCACAATTAGTAACAACCACTGCCTTTCCTACAGAAAGGATCCTTTGGTTTCTCCCCTGCCCAGGTTTAAGCCTTCTTTTCCACTAACCTCTTTTCATAACATTACAGCAGCTACCAATAAAAAAATGGCTAGACTGGGGGGAGGTGGGGAACGACATCGTTTTGAGTTCCCAGGGTTACCTTTAAAACCTTCACTCCGGCACGTGCGAGTGTGATCATGGGAGAAACTGCTTCGTGCTCCAGCCCGGCAAAGCACCAGCGGCACCCAGGTGCAGGGGAGAGCTGGCCAGGGGCTGCCCACCACGCGGCACTTACACCTCTAGAAACCAAATGGGTCGTGCAAACACCCTCAGCAAACGTCCCGTGGTTTTAAAAGCAAGTTTAGAGACAGGAAGCGCAGGCTGTCTCAGGTGCCCTTTCTTCTCCTTGCTCTGATATTTGCTCCTTCCTTTTTTGTTTTATAATGATAATTTGATACAGATTAGACTTTTAGAAGCAGAAATTCAGGACTCGTTGGGCTCAGGAACAGAGCCAGCTCTGCGATAACAAGCTGGTTTATAATTAGTGTGAAATCTACTTGGTATCCAGCTCCCAAACAGATCACTGTCTGGGAAAAATATAATGGCTAAGGCAGAGGCATTAAGGAAAACATATCACTCCTAAGCTACTTCCAAAGAACAGAACTTAGTTACTAGACCTGTAAAACAACAGACATGGTCCGATAGCTGCAGGGAGCAGAAAGCCCGCGGGACTCCTCACTGCCAGGAGTTCCGATCCACATTTCCTGCCCTCATCCTGCAGCCCAGATCAGATAATCAAATTTCATAAATTCCTCAGGTGCCATCACTGGGGGATGGCATTTGGTTTTTTAGTGCCTTCTTCACCATGGGGCAGTGTTTCAAATCTGTGACAACTGCAGGCAATTAAGGGAAACAGCAGAGACTTAGGGAAATACAGGTTTCATGAAAGAAACTCTTCCCCTCCTCTCCCAGAGAAGAAATTTCCAAACAGATTTAATGCAGATTAAATGCCTTATAACCAACATGTCATCTGGTGATATTTCTCTTTCCTCCAAACAGTATCAACCAACCATTTTAATAATCTAGACAGCCAGCCCATCTGGGCTTGGCATTCACCCAGCATCATACCCAAAAAAGGAGTGAATCCAAATTATGTCTTTTCTTCTTTATCTTGTTGAGGCTCTGAACTGCTGAACTTCCTTACTATGATTCTACTGTGAAAGTTGAAATACACTTATCAATAGAAACTCCAAGACAAATTATTTATCATTAAGAAACAGATTTCCTAAAAACGTCTAAAAAATTAAAACAAGAAATGCTGAATGCACAATATATAATGGGTGGTCTGAAGTGCATATAGAAATAGGTCTGAAACAGATCACTATTAATAGTGATGCATCACAAGGTAGTGATGCATTTTTCAAACAGTGAAGCTTTTTTTAAAGACAATTTTATATCTTAGGCTATGTAGGACTTTTTTTTCTAAATTCAAATCCTTCGCAGTAATGCAAAGAGCCTCTTCTTCCTCTTCGTGCCTCCTCCTCCTCCACTTCGCCCAGCCCTCGGTCTCTTGAATAAAACTCCACAACGATACCCTGCTTTGGAGCTGTATCTCCCTAGGCCTTGAGCCAGCATGGATGAATAAAATTTTGGGAACAATATGCTCAGTGACTGTAAAAAAGGAATGGCATGCCAACTACTTGTACCTCCTGCCAGCTGCTCCTTAAAGCATTAGTTGCCACTAGGTCTGAAAAAGTAATTTTGCCCCAGTTCTGCCAGACAGGTGACAAAACTCTCAGGGAGCCATTCTGACAGGGGGGCAAAGAGAGGGGGGCAATATTAGAAAGGGCCCAGATGCCTGCAAGGGTGCTGTAGACTAGCGTAACTCATAAAACACCAGAAAGTTTACTGAGTTAATGTTGTTGTTAGAAGTAACATTTCATAAAAAGCACTAATATGGTTATATTTTGCCGCACCACCTCAGAAACATGCCAAACTCTTCCCTGTGAACCTGCCTGGCTTCCTGCAAGGGGACAGCGTCTGCAGCAGTTCCATCTCCAAGAACCTTCACTTATATTTTGAATTTCAAGGCTTGCTTTCAGCCCTGAAGGCTGGCTCAACTCCAGAACAGAGGCGATGCTTGTTCTCTTATCTGAAAATTTTTTTAGTTGTCACAAAAGGGGGAAAATGTTCTAAAAGCCCCTAATCTGGTGACTGTTTGGTACCTTCTGCTTCCTAAACTGACCTAACCTGGGAGAAAATTCTCATACAGATTTCCTATAATTTCTTGAATCGCTTCATCAGTAAACCAGCACCACGTCAGAATCTCTTGGGTGTTTTCCTCCACAGAACCTCTTTTGTTGCCGGTGAAGTTTAATTTTACTTTCAGAGGAACATGCCAACGGTTTCATCAATTCAGTTCCTTCTGTTTAATACAACTATACAGAAAACACCCTCATAGTATAGAAGAGGGCATTTACAGCACATGAGTTAAAAGAAGTGCAAATATCTAGTTGTGACTGTCAAAAATCTGCTCATCAGCAGTCAATTAGACTTTGTGTATCCCTCCAATTGTGTACCAGTCCAATTGCTACAAAACTCTACTGGGTCTCCTGATCAGAAAGCATCTCCACAAAAATTAATGAGGCTAAGTGGGATCCTGCCACTGACAAAATTTTTAATAAATAATTTTTTAAATTTTAATTTAATTTTTAATAAATAAATAATTGTCTTGGGTATCTATTCTCATTCATTTTTTCATGTTGACAATAATAATTTCTTGTAATGCAGGACGTCTGAAATTAGTTGTTAACATTAGATCTAGGACTGACAGCTTGGTCCTCATTTGGAGACGCTTGCCTAAATATACTGCCCTCCCTGGGAATCTGCAGCTCCCTGCATCCCTGTGGCCTCAGCGCTCCACAAAGGCTTGCAGCTTTCTTCATGCCTTCAGTCATTTAGGTGCATCATCCTCGTTTGGATTTATTTCCGTAGAGCAGCATTCGCAGTAGCGAAGGAGAAGAATAAGCAAATCTAGCAGCACGCAAAAACTGAAACTTCTTCAAGCTTTAAAGTTACCAAAAATGAAGTACTAAATTTAAAATATACACAAATTACCTGTTTCCCTCCACAACATGTGAGCAATGTATGTGACTACTGAAACTTAGGTTATCGTCTCAGATCATCACCCTGCGTGCACTGCGCTCCTGTACGCAGTGGCTCCAGTAAAGCCAATGTGGGAAAACAAAATGGGAAGGAAAGACAAACAAAATATCCTGGAGAGTCTTAGGTGAATGTAAATAACATTTGTTTTTCTGCACGGCAAGTATGCTACTAGTGAAAATGTATTTTGTTTCATATATGATTAGTTAAATAATGGTACCTCTTCAATCATACAATAGAGCAGATGATACTTATTTTTCGCAAGTCTTTTGACAGAACTTAAAATGAACAAATCCTCTGTAAATTTGCTGTTGATCTGTATGCAGGAAAAGATTAAACAGGCTTGCTGGATTATTTATTCCACACATTATTGTGTCCATTTAATACCTAACTTTGCTCAAAAGAAAAAGAGGAAAAATTATCTGTCATTGCTAAAAGCTGGAATCAAAATACTGAACTTGCTGAATGAGTATCAGGACTAGAGACATAGCACGCCCTCGCCATCTGAAGAAGATGCTGTCTCGTAGCCATGCTGTCGTAGCACAACAGCAAGGATAAGAAAACGAACCATGCCGTAGGCCATGGAAAAACAGCAACATTAGGTAGCACATTTCAAAACACTGTTCCCACTGAGTCCCCAGGTTTTTAAAGTAGAGTGATTCAGGGCAGGATCAACTAACACATTTGTACCTGGCCCTTTGGACCTCACATTGCTCCTGCTCCCTAGCTCGGTGATGACAAATAAAGGAAACTATGCTTGGGAAGGGTGTGAAGTGACAGCCTGCCCAGAGCAGCCTGGACAGCTTTCTAGCCCTACGCCTTCACTACCAAAAGTAAAACGAGTCTCTAAATCCTGCATATTATTTGGTTGTATTTGGAAACTGAATGTAACTAAATGTAAACACGGTGTGGTAAACGCCTGACTACCTATGGACAGACACATCTTTTTGCTCTTCAGGATAATGACAGTAGAGCAACAGCTTTGTCATCCCCATCCACCCCTGCACAGATCAGAGCGGTTGGAAATGTTGTTGTGAAATGTATCTCCCAGGGTTATGACTTTTATACGCAACATGAGAACTCTTCTAGACCAAGACTATTCACAAAACAGTATTTTCCATGACGACTGGCAGGGTTATTTTGTTTTGCTGTTTGTTTGCTTACATGTTCTCCTTTTTTGAGAGAGAGCAAGCATTTGTTCAACTGACATTGCATTAATGAGCTGCTAATTCTATCTGTCCTGCTGTGCTGGTACCAGTATTTCACACAATGGTATTTTTCTGGCTTGGGAGAATCTGGGTCTTGGGTCAGATAGGAAACGATTATCTGAATCCATACATCTCTCTATATATATGTATGTTTTTAATGCATTGAAAATGACACCTGTATTTTATTTTAAATCCTTTATTCACAGGGAAAAACTAGTTTACCCATGCGTATTAGAACAGAACGTTGATCAAATCACTCCAAAAACTAAAGCAAACCTGATTTTTTCTGGATCTAGAAAGCCAATACAAGCATCTTAAAACTGCAGTGACAGGGGAAGGATAAATTGTGTGCTTCAAAACATACATATCTTCAAACCAATTTAATACTCAAAGGACTTGAGAAAGAGGGAGGAGGAGCTTTCACTTCACGGCTTTCTTTACATATAATTTCTTCATAAGTGGAGATGAAAATCACTATCTAGATGCAGGAAGTTGCACATAAAGCATTACCAATCTCTATTTACAAGCAAATTAGCTATTACAGCATAGCCTTAGAATACTATACTGGGTTTAAAGCTGAATTAGACTGTCATTATAATAGATGGAGTCTAAAAATCCTCTTTTTTTTCTCCATTCTTGAGCTTGGTTTTGCTCAAGCAGCACCTTACAGAGTTTCTTTCCTGCTTTCCACTGAGTTCTGTGCTCCTGAGCTCACAAGCAGTGTCCCTTCATGCAAGCCTATTTCTCCAGCATTGATTTCCAGCACAAACAGGGATCCCAGCAGATCCCAGGTCCATACACTGTTTACAATTACTTTAGCCCTTTTCATCATGAGGATGCTCCAAAATCCTGTATTCAAGTTAGCTCCTTAATTCAGCATCACATACATTTATCTTGTAGTTTAAAATACAAAGCTGCACTATATGTGACCTGAAACAGTGAAGATTACATCTCAGAATAAAACCCCAATTTAGGCACTGATTAGTCATGTAAGGAAGAAACCTACAATTTAGTGATGAGGATGAGAAAGTACAATGAATTTACGTAATTCACCTTGGCATGGAGAGACTGGTCAGATCTCAGAGATTACTTAGCACTGCTAAATGCTTGTATATACTTGCTTTTCTTGCAGATTATATGTGACAAGAATAGTCTTGGGGAGTTATTACATAAGAAGAACTATTTAAAGTTTATTCATTTTAGTGTAATTCTGACATTTCTAAGTTAAAAACAGGCTGCTTCTTGTTCTTGTGGTGCTAGAGAAGCTCAAAGAATCGCTGGTACGGAAAATATATTCTCACTTCATAGCTCAGTGTTTCGCATGGGGAAGTGTCTTTATTAACCACAGTGCACTATATTGCAACTTCTCCTATTAATAACTTCTACGTGCATCACGCACTGCACACTGCAGAATCTCCCGGTGAAGTCTAATCTCACTGCCCTAACACTCACAAACCCTATTCTTGTAGTTATACAGAATTAATGAGAAAAAAATCATTATTTGAAGAAAGACAACTTATGCTGAAAACTGAGTACCTAATTCAAGTCTACATTAGTGTATTGCCAAAACAATGGCACAGGAGTCCTTTTCAAAACAGGTTCAAGTTTTTGTGGCCCGTCCAACCGAACCACAGTATTTTAAACACCAACATTTCTGACGACAAAATACAATTTAACGTCACAGAGACTGGTGTTCAAATATTAATAGTGAACTTCTTTGTTTGTACAGATCCCACTGTTAAGGCACAGAATTTGGTTAATGGGATCCCATTACCTTTCACTTTTATCTGACATTGTCAGCACATGCATTAAGAAGAACCGTATGAGGATCACATACTGGGTATGGGCAGGACAGTCATCCCAGTGGTCCCTTTCCTGACACAATTGACCATGTGATGGCTTTCCCGGAGCCATGCTGGACCAGAGAGCCACCCCAGTGCTGCCTCCTGACACTCCCCAGGGGCAAGGGGGGCAGCAGGAAAAGAATCACAGGTTTTCTTCAACATCTCTGGTAAATTTGTACAGTTTTTGAGGCAGAGGCTTAGGAATAGGAAAGGGGGGAACAGAAAAACGTGGAAGTGCCATACTAAAGGCAAATGCTCTCTCAGGAGAGCTGTGCAAGTTTCTGAACCTTGGTCACACTGTTTATGAAACACATGTATGAAATGTTAAAATCCATTTACTTGGCAGTATTTCACTTTTAAGAGAGCTTCTGAAGAACACTATGCACAAAGATGCCATTTTCATGGAAAACAACAACTGTTCCCAGGACTTCACATGGCAATCAATCCCTAATCTAAATATGCACGTACATCGCAAAAGATTAAAAATGTTCCACAATCTCCTATATGAAATTAGCACTGACTTTCCTTCTTGTGTCAACTCCATCCTACTTTTCTGTAGAAAGCACTTCATCTGCAATATTTGGTCAGAACAAATTTCATAGACACTGCTTAGTAGCTTCCATATGAGATATTGTAAAGAGCTATTAAAAAACATGCAAGATTCCCTTTACTTTCCTCTCATAAACCAGATAAAAAAAAATTACTGTATGGCATGTATTATGCAACATTTTGGATACAAGTAATCAGGAGTACCACGTCTAAAAGGGATAATTAAAAGGCAAATTAAAAAAAAAAAAAAAAGGGTGCAAAGAATCCTGATTTAAACCTTGGCAGTTCCCATATGACAAACTGTTTTGAGAAAACATCCATATCAACTTGGATTAATGCAGATTAATTTTTACAGTTATTCTAGTAGAGGTGACAAAAATAAAATCCTTACAAGCAGAAGTGACAGGTTTCAGTTATTAGGTGATAAAAGCTGCCTAACTAATCTAATACTTCTATAATTTCCAGGGACATCTGTTTAACACTGCACATCTCCTCTCTTCTAAAATATTCCCAGGTTCCTGCTGACGCAAGTGATTCAGGCACAACTTCCAGAGCATTTTGGCAATTTTACCTCATAGTTAAGTACACAACAGCACGATTTTACTAACTGGGCTTCATAATCTCTAAGACCAATTCCTATCATCTTCTACATCAGAACAAGAGCAGTATTTATTCTCTGCACCACACAACATTATTTCCATGTGCACAGTTAACAGTGCAGCAAGTCCTCTTCAATGTTCCCTTGGAACATCTGAAAATCACTGCTTAAATAGAGCATGATGGGATTAACAAAAAAGAGTATTCTCAAAAACATATAATGGCAACAGAATGGAAAACTACCAAGGTTATGCAGGGAAAAAAACCTGAAACAGTAAACCTTACTTGTGCAAGGTGTGAGATGGCCGGTCATTTTTCTCTGGTTGTCCATAGCAGCTAGTTTTTGCTTCAGGAATGAAAGAGTATTTTTCCAGCATGGCTGATGCAGCTGTGGCAATAATCCCAAGGCCATCCCGTACCCGAGCTTCTAAACTGTAGTCCCATTCATCATAAGATGCTGAAATGAGTCCTGAAGGAAACTCCTTGGGAGTGATTTCTGTGTTCCCACTAACCAGGCTGGGAACTATCCAAAAGAAATCATAGCCAGTAAGGCCCAGGGAACGAGCCTCATCCAGTATGTAGACAGCTTCATCCTTGGAACAATATAGCAGGATGACGGATGAATGAATTTTCTTCAGCTGAATTTGGGTCTTGGCATCTCCAAAGGCAGTATCGAGTACAATAACATTCTGCATGTCCCAGCCCACAAAACTATTTTCCACTGTGGTCTTAATGACATTGATGAAGTCTCGATATCCAGGGAAGGTGGTGGTCACCAGAGAAAACACGTGCCAGTCATAATCCTGCATGATCTTCAGCATGACAATGGCTTCTTGCTGGATGGAAGCCCCAAACTGGAAAAACGTGGACATCACATCCTAGAATACCAAACACAGTGAAAGATTACTACTTTTGTAGAAGTCTGAAGGGAAGAGAATCTCTAATCCTTCTTTTCTCTTTGGTCCAACTTTCGTTGCATTCAAATAACTTTCTGTGCCTTGTCATATTCATATTATTAATAAGCAATAGTGATCATAAGTAAGTATCACAGCTAATTAAAATATTTGCCAAAAAGTGACAAACAGATATTTACGTAGGAAATTTCTGAGTGCTTGATCACTTGAAGACAACAACTCAAATCAGTACTTACTGAGGAAGGTCCCTAGAGACAGTCAGCCACTGTTAAACAACTCATCTCCAGCAGGTAGCTTTAGATTAATCAAACTTCCTAGAAATGTGACCTAATAAATTCATACCAATTTTCAGTTACAGTGGAATTAAATTGCAAGGCACATGAAGAAGCTCTGTACTTCGAGATCTCATGTCTGAGAGATACTTCATTTCCACAGATTCATTGGACTTGGTGGAAGCTGTCAAACTCTGCAGAAGTAGATTTATCGTACCCAGGTACTGAGTTCACTACCGTTCGTGGGCTCACTACTGATCATGCTTCATTCAGAGCACATGGCCCATTGATGTCTGATGTAGAATTAACAGGATGGGACCCCAGGGACAACCAGCAAGCTGTCGGTGTCCTCATTAAAGGACTTAAATTGAAGTAAATTGAAACACTGGTCTCGTAATCTGTAACTGGTAGCTGCACTGCCTGACATAACTGTGTTGTCAATTTGCTATGAGATTTGTTTCTAATATTTGTCTTAGGCTTTTACAGTATTCACATTTTATACAGCTTAAGGGCAGGTGCCTCTTATTATAACAACATCTATCAGAAATGGGCAACACAATAATGTATTTTGTTGGCACTAAATTTACGAACATTTTCATTGGTGTCAGACCGTGAAGACTGGTATCGAAGGTACAAAATACACACCACTGGTGGTAATGAAATCATCTGCCATGGCTTCTTTGGTACCTCAAAGATGGCATTCTGAATGCCAGTGCCAGATCTGCAGTGGTTTGGGGTTAATTACAGATGTTATGAAATGTATTTGGGAGATGAATTGAATTAGCAAGATTTGATTACTGAATGCTTCTAGGAGCTATTTCCTGGTGACCTGCACTATATACTTTAAAATAAACAAACAAACAAGCAAGCTTTTCATCTGGAGACACAGCTAAAGAAATCCAGCACAGAGAAAATCTGCTCAGAGTCAGCATTTAATGGTTTAGTTACTGATTTACTATTACAAAGTAAATTAGATCTCTAGAGCCAATGCCATGAATCCAAGTTTGCTGTAGCTTCCTAATTGAACATAAAAAAATATGTAATGCAAAGTCAATCACTTCAGTTTTCTTCTCCAGCTCTTATCCTGGTTTTAACTTGTGATTATGCTAAATAACAGTAAAAATAAGTAAACTAATTTGCAATAAATTAAATAGATTATTTTCATCCTACCCTTCCACTCTACCCTATTTCTAGATATGGTTTACGGCTACTAATGTAGTTCAGTAATTCTTTCATACAGTACATACACCTTGGTCCTTCACGCATCACAAGGAACTTCTCCAATAAGAGAACTGAAGATGAAGTCTTTGAGGGCAAAAACAATGCACACGGACGTTTCTAAGTGTGACCTTTCTAACTAGCAAATACAGATTTTTAACCCAGAGCAATCCTTGTCATCTTCCCTGACCATGAACAATAGTCTTGTGCACAACAGCCTGTGTCACGATTAAAGGAGTCTGACAACACAAGCAAACTACTAAAATAATCCTTTCCTTTTGCAAACATTTTGTTAGAAAAATAGTTTACAAAAGGAGTTCTGATTAAACATTTTTGTAAAGTTCACACCCATATTACAGGAATCCTTTTCACATAATTGTGAATGTGAATTTTAGTCAAAATCAGGCAATTAATATCAATTTGTGAACAGAATGATGAAAAAATTGTAGTTATATGGTGAAAACAAGTTTGGGTTCAGGACAAGTGGAGATAAAAATATCACAAGTAAGATTCTCATCTGAAGAAATTCCATGTACCTCCACTGACTTCATACCATGCTTTTATAGAGCTGAAGATCTGACTGCATGTGTTTACAATAAATTTGAAACAGATGGAAGATTACAAGCAAATTGCAGCCTTAGAAAGTTCGGCAGATATTGAAATGCCTGTAAGGAGAATATTCAAGGACATATTATCCATTAACTTGGGGGGGGGGGAGGGAAGAAAGTTTGGTGAAGAAATAGCAAATAAATAAATAAAACTATAAGGGATTCAACTACTGTATCCTTAAACATCTACAGAACTGTTCATTTTGGGATTTTTATAGCTTCACATTCTTCCTGAACAGCATTATTATTCCTTGACTTTATACAGACTTAGTATTTTGCTACACATATAGAATTTAAGTTCTACTTTTCTATATTCAAAAGCAAACTAAAGTGACGTTTGTAAAAAAAACAAAATTACTCCATTATTTTCATTTAACTGTCATCTTGTCATCTATCAAGTCATCTATCAAGACATTCGCCTAATTCATTGCTGAAGCAGGAATACACAGTTGCAGTATCAGAGGCGCTTTAAATGCATATCAGAAATGTGTTCTTTTTCTTTCCTCGTGGGCCCACCTATTGAGGTTATTGGTGGAGGATGCAAGGAAGCTGCACCACTTAACCAATATAAGAAACTTTTATAAAAAGGTTTTCCACAGATAAATCTCAAAGCATGAAAATCCCAAGATGTTATGCTGATATGAGCAAAAATTTACTTAGAAGTAGTTGTGCAAATGATTAAGTAATGCTTTATTCGATTTTTCTGTTCTAGCTTCTTAGCTGAATTCAACCACAGCCACGTAAACAAAAAATAGCAATGAAAAGAGAAGGTAAAGAACAAATGAAAACTTTTTGTTTCTTTCTGTTCTTGTATGAACATACAGTTTATAGCAAAATATCTCCCCATATGTTTCACACCAGAAGGAAGTAATCCTTCAATTGCTTCTTATTTAACATTATTCTTGAATTCTGTATACAACACAAAATTCTGTCATTACAGGAGAAGGGCACTTCAGTGTTCCCATGCTTGTGCACAAAACAGAGCAGCTCTCTTGTGCTGTCATTTCACAAATTAATATATTAAAGTAAGTTGCTTTTTAATTAGTGTACCATGTCTATAAATCTGTCACTGTTGTCAGAATTGCACATTTCACTTCCCCAGTTCCAACAAATTACAGGAATATTTCTCTCGAGACCTCATCCTCAGCTATTTTCACGACATCTTAGTTTCCTAGCTCCAGCTTTTCCATGAGATCAGCAGGGCATATTCACAGCTGCTGTAACAGCTGAGGTAAGCCCTGACAGTAAGTTTTGCCTACTAGGGAAAAAGCAGCGGTAGTTGGTTAGTTAAAGAAAGAAACATTTGTTATCTAAAACTGTATACCTTTTGTTAACTGAAAATGAAATGCTAAACCAGAACAAAATAGGGGTCAACATAAGACCAAATTGATTTTCCACTCAGCAGACTTGTCGAGGACAGGTGTTTTGCTGGTAAGACAATATCATGACAGGAAGAAAAAAACAATATGAAATACAGTTTAAAAAGCAATCCAGAGGATGATTTTATTCAGCTAGAAATAAGATTATTATGACAGGACTACAAATAGGACTTTAAAGTTATCTAAATTACTTCATTCTTACTCACTTTGTATCTTCCACAGAGATCCAGCAAAAATTATTTTTCTCCTATTTTACACCACTGTTAGATATTCCATTTTTATAACAGATTTAAGGCATGTGGTGCCAGGTCTACATATACAGTGCAAGCTGTTTCCTGTTTAATGAATTATAGTAGTTATTTGGCATTCTCATGAAGACTGGAAAACATTAATTTACGCTGAATAATTTAGCATCCCATCAAAAATACACAGAAGGTAATTATTTGTACTAATCTCAAATGTAGGTAGATAATGTATCTTGCAGTGTGTTAACTTGGTATCATTTTTCTTGGATTACAGAATCTCAGAATCACAGGGGTTGGAAGGGACCTCTGGAGATCATCTAGTCCAACCCCCCTGCCAGAGCAGGTTCACCCAGAGCAGGTTGCACAGGATGGCGACCAGGTTGGTTTTGAATGTCTCCAGGGTCAGAGACTCCACCACCTCCCTGGGCAGCCTGTTCCAGTGCTCTACCACCCTCAAAATAAAGAAATTCCTCCTCATGTTTAGATGGAACTTCCTATGTTCAAGTTTGTGCCCATTACCTCTTGTCCTGTCACTGGGCACCACTGCAAAAAGACTGGTGCCATCCTCCTGGCACCCTCCCTTTAAGCATTTGTAAGCATTGCTGAGATCCCCCCTCAGCCTTCTCTTCTCCAGACTAAAAAGGCCCTAGTACCTCAGCCTTTCCTCATCAGAAAGATGTTCCAGTCCCCTAATCATCTTTGTAGCCCTCTGCTGTACCCTGTCCATCTTCAACAGGGGAGCCTAGAACAGGCCTCACCAGAGCAGAGTAAAAGGGGAGGATAACCTCCCTCGACCTGCTTGCCACACTGCTCTTGATGCACCCCAGGATGCCATTGGCCTTCTTGGCCACAAGGGCACCTTGCTGGCTCATGGTCATCCTGTTGTCCACCAGGACTGCCAGGTCCCTCTCCACAGAGCTGCTTTCCAGCAGGTCAACCTCTAACCTGTACTGGTGCATAGGGTTATTCCTCCCTAGATGCAGGACCCTACACTGGCCCTTGTTGAACTTCATTAGATTCCTCTCTGCTCAACACTCTAGCCTGTCCAGGTCACACTGAATGGCGGCACAGCCTTCCAGTGTGTCAGCTACCCCTCCCAGTTTTGTGTCATCAGCAAAGTTGCAGAGGGTACACTCTGTCCCCTCATCCAGGTCATTGACGAGTATGTTGAACAGGACTGGACCCAGGACTGACCCCTGGGGAACACCACTTGTCACAGACCTCCAACTAGACTCTGTGCCACTAACCACAACCCTCTGCTCTCTATCTGCCAGCCAGTTTTCAATCCACCCCACTGTCCATTCATCCAACCCACACTTCCTAAGCTTGCCTATGAGGATGCTATGGGAGACAGTGTCAAAAGCCTTGCTGAAGTCAAGGTAGACAACATCCACTGCCCTCCCCTCATCTATCTATCCAGTCACGCCATCGTAGAAGGCTATCAGATTAGTCAGACATGACCTCTCCCTGGTGAATCCATGTTGGCTACTTCTGATAAACTTCTTTTCCTCCAGATGCTTTGAGATGATGCCCAGAATGAGCTGTTCCATCATCTTTCCAGGGACGGAGGTGAGGCTGGCTGGCCTTCTTGCCCTTTTTGAAGACTGGTGTAACATTGGCTTCCTTCCAGTCTTCAGGCACCTCACCTGTTCTCCAGGACCTTTCAAAGATGATGGAGAGCAGCCCAGCAATGACTTCTGCCAGCTCCCTCAGCACTCGCGGATGCATCCCATCAGGACCCATGGACTTGTGGATGTCCAGTTTACTTAACTGCTCTCTAACTGATCCTCCTCAACCAAGGGAAAGTCCTCCTTCCTGCAGACTTTCTCTGTTACCCATAAAGTCTGGGACTCCTGAGAGCTGGCCTGAGCAGTAAAGACTGAAGCAAAGAAGGCATTCAGTAATTCCGCCTTCTCTGCATCATCTGTCACCATGGCCCCTGTCTCATTCAACAGCGAGCCCACATTTTCTCTAGTTTTCCTTTTGCCTCTGATGTACTTGAAGAAATCTTTCCTATTGACCTTGACATCCCTTGCCAGATTTAATTCCAAGGAGGCCTTGGCTTTCCTCGTTTCATCCCTGCATACTCTGGCAGCAGCATTCTTGTAATCTTCCCAAGTGGTCAGTCCCTTCTTCCACATACTGTAAACTTCCTTCTCCCACTTGAGCTTTTTCAGAAGCTCGCTGCTCAACCATGCAGGTCTCTTGCTTCCCTTGCCAGATTACTTGAAATGATGCAATGATCCCCAGGTAAACGTGGGTGAATGGTGTTTATTTGTCATGAATATCTAGGTTTCAGCCATACAGTCTTCCTTTGTGCTACTATACAGACCCATGCAAAACTTTCAGTAAATGCAAACACTGAGGTGGAGGAGTTGAAAGGAAAACCTTTCCTCCCAAAAGACCCTGCACATTTCTAAACTCTTAAGTTACTAAATTCCTGCCTCTATTCATTAACAGTATATAACATGCAATTCCCAATACAAACATCTCACTGAAGCGCCCAGGGAGAAAACTCCCCCATTATCACCATGGGAGCAATTTGGGGGAAATTATACAAAATCATGTGCTTTCAGGCAAAGCAGACCTGTGAGGGTGGAAATAATTTACTAATCATTACAAACAGCAGAAAAGACTTGCTTCCCAAGGACCTGTCACCCGTCTGGCCTCACATGAGGCACAAACATGCAGGACCCCCAGTGGCAGATTTCTCTGCTGACACCAACCTCTCCTTTGGGAGCTGTGCTCCTGCCCTCCCATGGGGGCTCCAGAGCTGCCCAGGCCCCAGGCACCCCCATCGACCACCATCACCCTGACTAAGACTCCCAGCTGCCATCACCCTGAGCCAAGCCCAGCTGCAGCGAGGCCCATGCCCAGCCCCAGCCGACACTGACTTGCTCCTTGCAGTCGACCTGGAGCCCAGCTCGTCCCCCTGTCCTTGTCCAGCAGTGCCTGGACCCCTGTGCCAGCCCTCCCAAGGCACGGGCTGAGCTGACCAGGAGGGAGGGGGGCAGCAGGGCAGGGGCTCTGCAGGCGAGGGTGCGTGGGCTCCTGCAGGCCCACACAATAGACCTGAGGTTCTTCAAATCTGCCCACATAGACCTGTGAATGCGTTTCACCATTTGCCACTGAGAAGACTAAAGCCTTCTAGCAGAGCTACAAAAGGGATGGAAATTTTCTTACTCTGTAATTTAACTGGTGCAAATGCAGAGCCACAGAATGTATAAAGGTCAACAAAAAGGACAAACCAAGGCCTTATTTTTATTTTAAAATTTGCTCTGGGAGGGGAACACTGAAGTTAGAAAAGGGCAGTAGCAAGCAAGGGAGTACATTATGGCTTTCCAACATCTGACATGTTTCTTTTATTATTTCAAGGAATAAATACCAGAGAAACATGATTTTGAAAGGTTAGCACCAGTTTAATCAAGCATGTTCTTTCTCCTTTCCAGAGGGAGCCTGCAGGGATTCATTTTGCAGAGGCTTCTGTATTCTCAGGTCATGGTTTTATCCTAAGAATTTTGCTAGGTTTTTTTTTTTTTTTTCTTTAACATATCCATTTAATTTTATACTACCTGCTTGACTTATCTGGGCATGCTACAAGAGTTGGTCTTTGTCACTATTTTTTCTATACTAAAAGAGTAAATAAACAAATGCAAAGGAACAAGAACAGAGTTTCTACAGATCATCACAGAGTCCACTGGTTTTTGATCCTTTACATTCTTCGAATAATACACTGTCATGTCTAATAAATTAAAGTAACTCAACGTGCCATCCCAGTGAAACAAGATAACTTAATTATAGAAGATGGCTGGTTTAACACAGAGCTCATGAACCATTCCCTGAGCTGGAGCACACTGTCTGGGTTTTCAACACATCTGGGTTTCCATTCACAGATTGTTCAAACATTGGAAATAGTGGTGTCTCAGTCTGAGCTCCTGTTCAACCAGGACAGGCAAGTGAAAAATGCTTTCAAAGGCTGAAATAACATCAACAAGCCTGTGACAGAACTTGATAAAATCCTAAAAAGATTCATGCGAACCAGCAGGGATTTTTGTGTAGTCATTTGATGAAAGGTTTATTTACAGTATGCCTCCTTTCTAGACAAATTTCAACTTCCACTGTTACGGAAATGTTTTACACCATGAATACCTCAATGAGGAAGGGCAAATTTGTGGTTCTACAAAAAGGCAGCATGGACCTGGTGGCTGTACCACAGCTATTGGATGAGTAACAACTATAATACAGCTTTTGGGGTGAAAGAGAATTCTAACATGTAAGAAGAAGAGTACTGATGCCTGCAAGGAAAATAAGGGAGAATAAAGAGTATTTTCAGACAAATTATATTTGCTTTGTGTGTTCAAGTATTTCTTGAATATAAATCACTCACTCTCTAACCCATACAGGATCATGTGGTGATGTACATCAGTGTAAAGTGTTAGTGTTATCCTAAAATATTTTTCCTTTATGGAGAAGATGAGATTTGTACAAAAGTTTCTCGTTTCCTGTAAGTATTCCACCATGAAAATAAATATTGAAAAATGTACGTGACCTAATATATCAATTAGTTAGCAAGAAGGACAAATTCTATGCCCTAGATTATAGCTGAGTATCATTTCTCTTATGTCCAGTGTCATGACTGCAGATAAACATTTTGCATTTTTTAAATTTAAGTGTCTGATTTTATCATGGTTTGTACAAGCAGCGTCCTTCTGCTTTATTCATATAATTAGCCAGCACTAAACTGATGCAAGTAAATAGTCTCTTGAAGAGCCCGAAAAGACTTCATTTTCCATGGAAAAATTACTTTAAATAAGCCATGCAGCACATCTTTCACCTCACGGAACACCTGAGTTCACATGGAGAGCTCTTGAGTCTGTGCTTTCAGTGAAAACTCTTCAAACAGTTGTTATGAATGATTGGAGAGCAATCAGGAAAGTTAATGACTTTTCAAAGACAGAGAAGGCAATTGCTGTGAAGATACTCCAGCAATACTGGTGAAAGTAACTGGCTTTCTGCTATATGGAAACATTCACCTGCCAACAATTCACATCTGATACATCACAACAAAGTTGTGGTGACAGCATTAGAAGAAAATGGGGTCCTGTTCCTGTTGTCCCCACAGCAACGTGAGAAAGTTCAGAACAAACTGATGATGATCTATTTTGTACAGGTTACCTATCTGGATGAGAAAAATAAACAATGAAATGATGCTATGAAATGAGGCAGAAAGAAACCCAAACCCAAACCATGATTTTACCACAAAACTTTAAAAATGTACTTGTTGGAAGGAGGAAAGCCTAGACTTACTTTCAGAAACAAAATAATTCATTTTTCAGAATCATAGAAAGCTTTTCACTAGGTAACAGGAATAAAAAACATTAAGAGAGCATCAGTGAGCTTGTGAATCAGTCTGGTGAAAGGCCAGGACTCAGGAAATCCAGCAGGGAAAGACACAGATGTCCAAGGAAAGAAGAAGTCTGGCTAACTTTCCTCTCCTAGTATTGGTATTTCATTGGAACTCGCATAATTTACCTCTAGAAATAAAATACCACAAAGACATAGGATGAATGAAGGATACCAGCCAAATGAGCCATATAGGTTTCTGGAAAATAAATAAGAATCTCGGTATATAGACTATCCATCCCCACTATCCCCCTCTCTTATATTCGCTCTGGGGCATTATTTACCAATGTTCACGTTGTTTCATATCAGTATTGAGATACTACACATATTGCCACCAAATGAATGTGCTGGGCTATGTGGAATTTCTCACCTTCCTCAAGTTACAGCATGTGACTATAGAGAATTATCTATCAAATCAATTACTTCATTTACTTTGAACCACATCTGCTCCCATAAGGCCATCAGAGATGAGCTTCTCTTTATTCATGGGCAATCTGGGGAGCTTTAATGGATACAAAAATCAAAGCATTTAGTTTACAGTGAGTTATATTATTTCTTGGAGCAGACAGCGAGTTCTAATTATAAATCTTGAAAACAATCCTGCTGTTAACAACCATGCTTACTGAAAACAACCTTGTATACGGGGTTTAACTGTCTGGTTGCAAAATGAGACCCTGATAGCCAGGTTTCAGTACAGGTAGATAGTTATCCAACACAAAGGAAGACTCCAAAATTTCCAAGAAATTCCAAAAAAAGAAACAAATGTCAAAGCAGTGTTTAATCTTTGTCTTTCAGTAAAAAGTGAAGCTTGCTAATCTCTATTTTTTAAATTTTCAGCAAATACAATTTGATTCTAATAGTTTAGTCTTACGGATTTTACTGCCCAAAAGGGTTATGTCATTAGTCTTTTAAAAGTGCAATGGCCACATTTTATCTGATTAACAGCTTTTTATGGCACCAGCCTAATTATTTTTTTTTTCAAATTGAGTTGTCCAAATCGATTTTGCTCTACCCCAGCCATAACTTTAAACATGCACACAAATTACTGTAAGCCATCCACAGAATCTCCGAGAATCCAATTTACTTGACATCTTTTTTGGGTACCTGCTAAATTAAAATACATAGATTTGGTAATATTTTTTCAGTTTAATGGTAATATTTTAGCTAAGCAAAATTTCATATGCTTATATTTCTATTGCTGTGGAATAAAACAATGTAAGTTGTTTCAACAGCTTATGGAAATTCTCAAGAATCAATGCTACACAATATAATTCATCCATAGGACAAATTTTCATTCCAGCTATCTAACACTAACCATTTCACTTAACTATAAAATGATGTCACAGAATAATTTAGATATGTATCATATACCCCCAGCCTATAAGAAGAGTGGTTCAGAACAAGAATTTAGAGTGGTTGAGGACAAGAATGAGCCTCTTCAAATTTTCTATCTTATCTAGTACAGATATGGCATAGGAAAATTCTGCATAACAAACTGCTTACAGCTCATGCATCAACAAAATTTCCAAAAGGATTTTCATAAAGTTTTTGCCATTAGGATCTTTAAAACCAACACTATCCAAACTTATTAATCCTGTAAACAGAATCAAAACTTTAGTTACCCAGAATAACATTTAAATATGCTATGGCCATGAATCCAGCATTAAATCCAGAATCAGTAACTATTTATCATTTAATGGCAGCTGAATCACTTATAGTATGTATTGCATATGTGCATAAATGTCATACACTACATAGAAACATATGCATAATTAAATATCAATAAAAATGCCTTAAGACATCATCTCCTTATCTGAAAACATTTGGTCTCAACTGAATGCTAAAACACTTCTCACTTGTGTTGATGATAAGAAGCCAGAAAACCATTAACTAAGTCATTTCCATACATCTACACTTAACAAGTAAAAATGAAGGCAACAAACAACCTCCTCCTCCACCCCCATTCACCAAATGGTGAGTATAAAATATTAAGCAAATAAAAGAAATATAAAGCCAATTTAATTTTTTACTGTGTGGTTGTAACTGTGCTTTTCCTTTATGAGCCAGGACTCGGACTAGCCACCTCTGTGTACTTCGTCTGCTTCAGCAGCATTGGACTGAAGAGAAAAATCCAACAGCAGGAGGCTAGCTGGGGAGGACAAGCAGATAGACAGATGGAAGGAAATTTTTTTAAGAGGAAGGCTAAACAGAGTTCAAGGAGCTGTTCAGAGCGGCTTTCCATGGCAACAGAGATTTGTGGGATATGTTCAAGTAGCAGAGGAAGATGATGACGAGAGATTCAAAATTCTTGATCTCTTCAAGAAGACATATGCATTTTGGTTCCCCAGGTAGTCTGGGTGCTAAAGAAGAAGAGATGTAAACCTGACTCACCTGCCTTTGGAAGGCAAAGTCACAAAAACATCATAACTTATCCAAAACATGCACGCTGCTTTTAAATTATTCTAGAAGGAAGTGATTCATAATACTCAGTATGCTCCTCTGCTCTTAGGTACAATCAGCAGATCTGAAAAAGAGAGGATACTCAAGGGAAATACCATTTATGCTTACCCTTTATATTCTCCTCTTTAGGCATCATCTTTGGTCTCTGGGCAAAGCTACAGCTGCTCTTCTGTTATGCTAATAGAAATTACATGCTTTTCCAAACTGAGTGATCAGCCATCAGTCTAGCAATGAATATCCTTTTCCATTGTAAATTTAATAGCAGCAGGTCAGAAGCAAATTCAGTTACAAAGTTTCTGATATGTATGATCTCTATCAGAACTTACATATCACCCTAGCTCAAGACAAACAGTGGCTTACTGCATAGCTTAGAATGAATCCTACTGATAATAACATAGCCCAAAGCACGCCAAGAATGGATGACATTTCACTGGTATTCATGAATTCACTGGCCTTTGAATAATCATAGCTGAAATCACCAAACAAAACACATTTGTGTTCAAGTTGCAAAGTCTCCAGGACTCAGAGCTACTGCATCCATACCAGAAGGAACATAGGAAGAATGAAGAATGTGGAATTCAGCTGTAGCAAGATACAACAGTTTTGCAATATCAAATCTGCTAATCAGATAAGGACATGAGCATTTAACGTTTCATTCTGTGATGGATGGCAAGTAAGGTAATATAACACAGATATTCAGACAAAAAAACTCTGTTGCACCTACTTTTTCTGACTCCATCTGCACTGGTCCACACCTTTGACTTAAACCTGCATTTTCTTTTTAGCATTCTGTTTAAGGACTTATGTGCAAGAATATCACACATTGAGAGATCTGCCAAGCATTGTTCCCATGAGCAAATAATATTCCAGGCAGAAAAGCTTTACCAACATATATTCGAATTACTGAGATCTTTATATGGGCAGTAAAACTATTTCTTCTATGAAATAGCTTAGCTCAAGTTACTTTTCCTTAGTTAAGTAGAGGCAAAGTATCTTTTAGCATGGTTTTGATTTACAGCAAATATCAGAGGGAAAACATAACTTCAAGGAAGGAAATGTTAAAATGCTAAGTTTAGGTCCTTACAAGGCATAGTAATTCTTTCTAGAAATTACTACAGATTTGACAGTCATACTAGATACAGTAAATACTGCACTGCTATAGCAAATTGAGTATCTCGTTTCCAGCTATAAAAAAACATGTTTGTACAATGTTCAGTACAGTGTGAAGAGGACTGAAGCCATCTTCCTTAACCTGCACAATATCTTTATACTTTGAAGAGAGAGACATAATAACCCTTGTACTGAATACAAATAAATAACAAAACATATTATTTGGGTTGATGTTTTTAATGCCAGAAACTTTTATTAGTTGCATTTGACAACACTATGCATATAGCTATTTCCTAGATAGATACAACAGCACACAAATCAATAACTTCTACAGATTCCTATGAAAATATAAAAATACACATCAGGGGTTTTGTAAGCTAGGTAGGAAACATGACAGATTTTTAACTAATCTCAGTATAGACTACAACAGTTAATAGAATTCTTCAACTATCCATAACGCAACTAAATTGTAATTACGCTCGCATCTAAATTCAATGGGAGCTCAGAGTTCCTTCAAAGGTGGGTATGCTCATGCAGAAAGGAGCATTTGCACAGATGTGAGAGTTTGGTCATGCCCAGTTTAAACATTTATGTTACTACACATGTCCTCAGAAAAGTGTTTAAGTACTCAGTTAACTGAAATAGATTGTCTACCAATGTGAAGTGGGGGTAATTGCTCATTTTCATTAATGGAACTGTGCATCAAAGGAATTGAGATGCCAATCCTTTGGGTTCCTGTGAAAAAAAGCCTTTTGCATAGGACGGCTAACAAAGAAAACACCTGTTCTCACAAGTTGTTAAGTGCCTTCAGTTCCACACATAAAACATGAGTGCTCATTACATTTCAGAGACCTTGTGGAACAAAGCTTGTTAAGAAAGTTGCAATTGCAGGTTAGATTTCCCCCGTAATAGGCACAGGGGATTGTGTTTTGCCTTCAACTAGTGTATCTTGAGTTGTATCCATTTGTATCATCTACTGCTATACCCTAGAATAGCAATTTTAAGTTTACAGACTACAAGATTGCTCTTCTTTTGCAGGTCCTTTAGAAATAACCCATGGACCTTCTGGTATCCAAACTCCAGTCTGAAAAATACTGAGACTTGAAAGCAGCATCTTAGCCATTCCCATCTGATACTTGCTCTTCACAGCAGGTGTAGTATTTTACTATGATGAAACATCTTATTAAAATAAGTATTTTAGTATTGATCCTCAAACTTGCCATGGCTTAGTGTGACATGATGTACTACAAAAAAAGAAAAGAAAAAGCCATGACCTGATTCTTTGCAATATACTCCACCAAAACTCCTGGAATAGGGGTGAAATGTGGAAGAACAGAGGAAGAATTCACTGCACAGTTCTCGCTAGGCAGTTCTGGCACGCCTTTCTATGAATCATAATTCTCTATATAAAAGCAACGCAACTTTAAGTTTGCCAGATGATGATATTTCATGTTACATTAACAGATAATTAAAAGAAGATGAATAATGAAGCTGAAGTCAATCTCCCTGTTTTGTGCAAGGAAGATGGATCTGTGGAGCATGAAGGGATTGTCCTATATTCAGGAGCAGATACAGCCATTTTAGGGAGAAAGGTGTCAATTTTTGAAATCCCTACTAAGTAAGGCAGACTTCCTGCACAGTGTGTATTGAAAATTGGGAAAGAAAAGAAAAATGAGATATAAAAATTATGCCATATCACTTGACATGGTCCATTTTACACAGAGTAGAATTGCTCCCCCATGTGAAGCTCTTCAGGAGATGGATACCTGGATGGATGGAAGTTCACATGAGATCCATGACTATTCTCAGTGGACAGACATTTGTTGCTACAATTCCAACAGTCTGTTAGTTCATTAGAAATCTCAGAGAAACAAGCAGAAACAAGCTCATGTAGAGAAAAGCTCCATGCTGATCCTCACTGATTTCTATGGGAGTAAACTTGGTTGCTGAAGTTCAGGACAGGAGCAGGTACTAAGAACAAAAGCGTCACTATAAAACATGCAAAGAACAAATGACCATGTTTGTATTACCAAACACATGCTGCAGGGAATGGGTCAATGTCCCACATTGTGCATCTTTTTTTCTGTACTTGGCTTCCCTTGCACAGGGCAGCCTGGCATGGACTTCAAATTCACTGGCAAGGAATTCAGAATCACTGAGCTACTGCAAAGGACCTTGGATAACAGGAGTGGAGGAGAGGAGCAAAATCCTGTCCATTGCAAAGTGAGCGGTTTCTCAGCATAAGCCTGGACAAGAAGTGTAGATGTTAGAAAGCACCACAAAAGAAGAAGAGTCGGGTATGCAAGTACCTACAGACCATTTCTGGTGATGGCTCAGCTATTTCCAACACATCCTATACCAGCACTGCTGTCCAGAGCTGGCACAGAGCCAAATATTCAGCATGTTGGAGACACCATCAGAAACAGATGAATATTGCAAGACAAATTAATTCCCTCATGGGTAGCAGCAGATACTTTCTTTCACTATTTGTGGATCATCTATTATTAATAAATATTTGGACAACCACTGGTTCTTGATAAAAATATTAAGTATGAAAGTTTTACCCAATTTTAAAATGAAACACCTTCGTTCGAAAACACAAACACGAAATCCTCTGTCACTTGAATTCATACTCTCTTTCAGAAAATGTAAAAAAAGCATAGAGCACAAGTAATACAATGTGACAGGTGACTGGACACAAATCACAAACCATTAAGGAACGCCATTTACAGAAGCCCATTTCCTTAAAGTTAATCATCCTTATTATTAAACAAATACTAAGAATAACACAATTTTAAATAAAATCGGTGAGGGCCAGTAAAGTTTAACTCACTAAATTACAGCAGTAATTATCCATTATTCTTAGTAATGTAGCTTAGCCAGCAATAATCCGTCTGTCGCTTCAGACTGTATTTGCACAATGACTGTATCATAAAAAGACATTTTCACAAAAGCAGCAGTTCGACAGTCATCAATTCTCAAAGATATAACAGGTTTCCTTTGTAATGAGGAGTACAGCCTTAGAATAAGCAAGTATAATACATTGCCGTGTAAATCTTCCCTCCTGGAAGATTTATTTATCCACAGGGATATGTAGCATAATTTAGCACAAGTCGTGTTGCAGTGGCACACCTCGTGAAATGTCTTGAAACCACTCATACAGAAATAGTTTCTAGTCTCTCTTTCAAGTGACCATAAGTCTGGTCAAAAGGTGGTTTTACTATTTCACTATATGGATGATAATATGTTGCTATATATACCCGTAATACAGGATAAAACTGTACTCAATTTATCTCAGTGTATCAAATGAGAAAACATCATCTGATTGTGGAATAAAAATTAAACTGAAAAATTTCTAACTTCTATTGTAGCCTGATAAAAAATTCAAACCCGTAAAACGTACTATGTATGGAATTATGTTCACTGAAAGACTTCTGCACACTGAGTGCTTCATCCCCCTGCAGAAGATTAAGCAGCACATTTCCCTTGATTTTTCCTGCCCAACCAATCTCTTAAAGGACTTAAATTTATTATTATACAGTCACTCCATAGAAACAAGACACATCAAACATTTTCTTGCTTACTATGAAAATATCAAACAGCTTGTGGTGATCAGTTAAAATATTCTATTTGTTTTTTCTGTGAAAAATTGTTTGTCTTACAACCTCACCTAAAACCCCAAGAAAGAACAGATTTTAGGGAGTATTCATGAGCAAAATTCAAGGCAAAGCACAGAATTAAGAATAAATAAAAATAACATCATTAGAATAACATACAGATGCTTGGTGCTATGGGAGAAATAAGCATATACGGAAAAGTATTGTCTGCTCATAAGGAAGGACTCAAATTATTACTTGAAAATGAGACTACTAAATCAAAATGAGAGTTCAACTGAGCAACGGTATTTGTACATACATTGGTGCATTTGGAAATTAACTGGATGCATAAGGGATATTCTCACTAACTCATTCATATAAATTGGTGTACAATAAGCAGAAGAATTTGAGAAGACAATGCTAGAAATGGCTGTAGTTCCTTCAGCAAACAAGCAGAAGAGATACAAACGGGGCCTGATTGCTAACACCACTATCTGGGAAGACTGTCATCTCTTCAGTTTCTTTCTGAGAACTAGTTAAATGCACCCAGGTGCATTATGAAGCCCACAGCTAGGCGCGTATTCCTACTCACAAATATGAGGTAATTTTCCAAACTATTTAAACATTTTCACAGTTTCTTAACATCTTTAACAGAGAACTCTTCTCACTTCCACCAAGGAGCAGCTGAAGAATATGAAAACAGGAGCACCTTTATCTACTGCAAAGCTTAGGATGAATTCCTGCCCAATTCAGAAAGATGGGGCCTGTGCACTTAAACTCTTCAGAATCTCCAGACAGAATCAGGGTATTTGATGACTAAGAGGAACAAAAGTTTAGTTGGTAACTGTGATTCAGTTGGCTATATACTCATAAACCAGTTTCATTTATTCCCTTCACCACACAAATTAGGGAAGTCAACTTCTTTTATGCTCATCCCTTGGTTTTCAGAGCCTTGTCTCTATACAGAGACTCATATGCGGTCCAATACTCACCAAGAGCTTAATGTATGTTTTTTGAAAGGGTGTGTTGATCAATTTCTATGTACTGGAGTACTATAAAAAAATCAGGGGGGGAGTGGAGGGATGGGGATAGATGGATGGATGACAAATCTAAAACATTACAAGTAAGCCATGATCTTTAAATATCTGCTGTGGGAGGCATAGCAGTCACACCGGTACAAATTTATAGCTAACTGTAGGACATCTCAGTTGAATGGAACTTTCTACAAATTTTGTTAGTCTTTGTGTTATTATGTGAACTACCATTACTTTCTTGGCAAGGTACGTAATTCAACTGCTAGACCTTCAGAACAAGTATTTTAGCTTTTAATCAAAGTTTGGGAGAGCACACCGCCCACAGCCCTTCTAAGTAACGTGTTTTGCCATTGCGCAAGTTCTGTACTCCAAGATCTACATGCTGGGAAATTTTGTAAATCATGAGAACAGATAGCTTGGCAGACAGCTCAGATTTCTCAGGCCAATGAATGATAATCAATATTAAAGCCTGCTGTGTTTAAAATTATTTGACCAATGTGTCCCATCCCCCCCTTTTTATTGACCTCTAATTTGTTACTTCCCATTGGCAGCTGTCATCCTTGTGGTGCAGCTGGAAGAAAGATTCATGTGAATACTCCTTGGTCGCTTCAGTGCAAAATCAGTCAGGTTGTCTTAAACAGCCTCTTGTGTCTCATTCATCTTTAAAATGGCCAGCTCTGCTCTGAAGATGATGAAGGGTGTGAAGCAGTAACCTCAAAGGAGAGGATTGCTATTGAACACTGCAGGGACTGGAGCAAGGGATGGAGACTGGAGTGAAATAACTTATTTTGCAATTATTATCGGATCATAGACTTCGTCTCCTATTATTGAAATTTATTAAACTAATTAAACCTCTAAAGTTTAGGTTAGATTCCAAGACGGTATTGACATTAAAAAAAATCACATGTGATTAGAATCTCACTGACATTTGTAATGATATAAATTGCTAACTGCAAAGCAAAGCAAAAGTTATATCACATTCCAATTCAAAAAAATCAGATCAGGCAGATTATCTCAAAATCACATCCACCTATTTAAACTCATATTCAGGATTTATATTTTCTATCTCTGATCTGTAGCATCACGGGACTATTTGGAAGTATTGAAAATACACTAAGCACTTTAAATTTAAGCAAGCTTTGCATTTATTTAATGCAGTTTTTGTAGGTAATGTATTACACATCAGCTGTTCAGCTTCATTCTGCTTTGCACTCTTATTAAGATCTTGACATCAACAAATAATTATTTCATTTTTGGTTTTCCTGCCCAGCACATAGATATGACATCCTCTTTTCACATTCTGAACAGATGTCCAAGTAATGCTGTTACACTAGAAGACAACACAGGTCTCTGACCATGCCTTTGTATTTCTAATTTTCGCCACGCAGACCAGCATAAGAAGCGCCTTTTGCAGGGGTCGTGGTTTGGGTTTTTTGTTGTGGGTTTTTTTTTAGTATCTTTGTAGAGAGATATGATAACCTGGACATTTAAGAACAAATACTAATGATGCAATCAATTGATCAAAGCAACCAACTGAGCATGCCGGGTAAACTACATGAAGAGAATAAGCCAAATGAATAACAAATGTCATTTCCATCAAAACAGATCACAAAATGCATACATCTTTTGAAGAAGCACTGGTGACGGCTGTGATGTAAGGTCATGACAGTTCATTAGGCATGATTAGCATACTTCCCTCTTGCATAACAGAATGTTCACCAGTATCCAATTAATTTGAGGATTATGAGTAAGCGACACCAGATGACTGGACTTAGAGGATTAAAAGTAAAGACAACAGCTACAAGAACCTCTGGAATAATCTGTTCCTCAACCAAGTTCTACCTTCTAGATGGTCATAAAACTGTTCAGTTCCCTGCAGGATACTCTCAGTTTTTTCCGAGTCACGCCTTTATACACATCTAGGTACTGCTACATCCAGCATTTGGAGACCACGTAACAAAAACCTGTTTCAGAACAAATTTGGGGACGTCATTTGTTTCATAATATAACAACTACTGCATATAAAAATATGAACAATAACATGTATAATATATACAAGGCACAGACAGAATCCCTATATATACCTCAAAATACCTGTATGTTTATATGCACACTGATATACACACGAAACGAACGTACTCCTCCTGTCATACTGACTCCATCATACTAAGAGGTACCTTAATAGTTGATGAGTAATCTGAAGAAACTATGAAACCACAGCAGAACCAAAGACATTTACTACTTCAGTCATTAAAAGCTTAAGTATCAGACTTTATTTTAATCAAGCGAGTTTTATAAAGCCAAAACTATTTCAGTTATTTTCCAGTAGAGGGCAAGAACAGCAATTTCTAGTTCAATTACTACCAAAAGAACATTACCTATAACATACCCATCAGCCAAATTAAGCATTAGAATAGAAATACTAATCTAAATGGATGTTTTGGAGACTTGTGGTGAAGGTAAGCAGTGATAAAGCATTTTGTTGCTTGCTTGTTTGTTTTTTTCAGAACCCAGATCACGTTCTGAGCTGTGTATGTATTCCCTCTCCAATGCGGGCCACAAATCCTCTTCATAGCACCATTCCCTTTCCACAATCCTGCTGTCTCCCAGGTCTCTTTCCAGATTACACCTCAGACTTGCCAAGGCCATTTAAAGTTAATGAAGGTGGACTGGCTGAAATTTTCTTCAGGCTACAATCCTTCCACAGTGATTTCACCCCTGTCTCTCATGTCAGTAATACTCTATGTACTGACAAAAATTTAACTTAGCTTTACTACACTTGCACATAGGCAGACACAAAGGAGTAGCAAATTTCATAACACATCATGCAAATCAAGCATACAAATACAAGTATAAGATTGCAAGGATGTTCTTTCCATTAGCACTGGTAAGAAATGAAAGACTTCACCAGTTTCCAGAATAGTATTTCCAGCAGTTTTCTAGAAGCAAAATCCTAAACCAGTCAAGGCCTGATCCAATCTCAAACAGTTCTACAGCTGGTCAACATTCATGGGTGTAAAACCTGCACTTCTAATAATAAAAGGAAAGCAAATACCCATCTTATTATCTGTTACAAATTATGCAAGACTTTTCAATAACATTTTAACCTAAATGATTTTTTAATTTCTAGATCTATGAGGGATCCAGTTAGAGTCGTCATCACGTTAGGGGTAAGTTTCTCCAAAATACAGAGGTCGTCTTCTTATGGTCAGTATACCACATTCATCACCACTAACGATCTCAGAGGTGTTCAACTATTCAAACTGGTCTCAGGAAAAAACGATCCAAAAGAACACAGTGTCATCAGAAGGCAGCAGGGGTGGCAGTTGGGACTACTGGAGTTAAATGGCAGGATTATCCCAGAACTGGCATATGTTCATAACAACTTCCAAACATAACCCAAACACATTCTAAAGTGTCTTGACCAGGAAATTCCATATTATGCTTCATTTATTGAATTACACAACAGATAATCCATTTTTTTCAGATTTTACAAATGCATATGAAAACTTGCAAACTGGTATATATAAACAATAAGCAGATAAAAAAACCCACTTTTTCTTTATCTCTCCAGATCTGGCATGCTCTGTTTTCCATACATGACAAATCTCAGATTAGAAAAAACTGAGATTCCAAATTTAAATTTAAAGCCTCACGATACACAAGTGCTTAGCTGGTTGAAACCCAGGAATAGAAAGCATTCACTTTTGCTAAAGGAAAGCAAGTATCTGTCTCTTTGTAATAAAAAGAGTGCAAACCTCTTCTATTAGACTTTAAAAAAGGTGAATCCTTAATTTCTAGATCTGTGAAGGACCCCTTCAGAATCTCCTGGCATGATACTGTCTCGGGTAACAAGCCTTGCTTTTTTGTGGAAGGCATTTTCTTCTGTCATTAAAAGGCTATGATAGAAATCACTTTGGGGCTTTTTACAAATAATGAAGTGAAAATTAAATTCCTCCTCTTTTAAATGAGTTGTTTTAATTAGAAGTGGAAGAGAGACATAGCTCCCAAGTGACCCATAGTGCATGGATCCTCATTTGAGACAAACAAAAATGTCATTTGCAGCAAGAAAAGCCTGTTTGTGGGTGTTGAACCCCACGTGTGCTGAGCCGTAATGATGATTTCTGGAGTGCTCACAGCTAATTTACAGGCTTTCCATAAACACAGCATTACAGTGTTTGAATGATTCCTAAACATAGAGGAGTTTATCCCAACACGTCTGACTGTAATTATCCTGTTGAAGGAAAGCAAAGCAGACAGAGTAATCACATCTTAGAAAAGTGATTCCTGGGAAAATAGCATATAAACCTTTCCTATTTCTGTCCTCTCTTCTAAAGCCATTTCAAATTTTTGTTACTTAATACATTTTTAAAAGCCTCTACTTACTACAATAAACCCTTGCTTTAAGTTTAAAACCATCTGAGTTTGGGAGGGTAGCTCATTGCATAGGGAAAGGTCTAGCTAAGCACATCCACCTTAATGATCAATTTGAACCAGAATCTACATCACACAGTAACTTCCGCGATCTCTTTTGCTTGACCAAAAAATGGCACATGCTAAGTTATCCGCTTCTTGGAGGTTAAGATAAAATGTCTGACTAGAATCGTTAATTTTTTAGCAAACAGGAAAGCTTCATTTTTAGATTAGAAATGCAGCACTGATTAGATGGCAGTGATTATAAAGTGGCTCAGCCAGAGATGCAGCGCTTGTTGCACATACATGGAAAACTCTGGTCTCAGAATTTATTACGCTAGGCTGTCTGGATCAGCCTGCTCCCAGGCTTGCCGGGCTGTCTAACAGATCAAGAAAAAGACAAAGCAAGCTCTCAATTAATGATGAGAGTCACAGAATCACAGGGGCTGGAAGGGACCTCTGGAGATCATCTAGTCCAACCCCCCTGCCAGAGCAGGGTCACCTAGAGCAGGTTGCACAGGACGGCGTCCAGGCGGGTTTGGAATGTCTCCAGAGTCGGACACTCCACCACCACTCTGGGCAGCCTGTTCCAGTGCTCTGCCACCCTCAAAGTAAAGAAATTCCTCCTCATGTTCAGATGGAACTTCCTACGTTCCAGTTTGTGCCCATTACCTCTTGTCCTATCACTGGGCACCACTGCAAAAAGACTGGTGCCATCCTCCTGGCACCCTCCCTTTAAGTATTTGTGAGCATTGATGAGATCCCCCCTCAGCCTTCTCTTCTCCAGACTAAAAAGACCAAAGTCCCTCAGCCTAAGCAGGGATTGAAATTCAGAATGCGTACGTCTAAGCTGCAGAAGGCAGCACTTTGACTGCAAGGCAGGGAGCAGAGGGAGTATGAAGCACACCAGGAATCGAGCAGCTGCTGCTCAGCCCACCTCCTCCCCTTGAGAGCACAACTTACCCATGTGGCACCTTCTCTCTCACCTTCAGAGGTAACCCAGTCATGCTCACTACCGCAGTGCTCTGTGCAGCATCAGCTGTAGTATACCTCAGGTGAAGTCAGTTCAGAGAACTGCAGCCCAAATTTCAGATTTATTCTGTTTAAAATGTAAACCGAAGGAGCAAAGAGATTATTTAGATCTTCTCTCCTCCTTTCAGTTCACCACCAATTCTTGCAATTTTCAATTTACAAAAATAAACATGTTGGCAGATCTAAATCATATACTGAAAAATTTGATTCTCAGTTTTTACAGGACTAAATAGCAGACAATTAAGTTTCAACTCTGGGTCCTCCAGTTTTGGGTTTTTTTTCAAGAAGTTCTCAGCCATTTCAGCATCGATCAGATTTGCCACTAGCTTACACCGTGATGGAAAACACACTCTTTTCATGAACCTGCAGTTTTAAAATTTAGGTTATTTACTAATATTTATATATATTTTTATATACATTATTATTTAGTACTTTAGTACTAAATAAAAAGTAATAATAAGGTATTATTTATTATAGAATTTCTACTATTAATAGAACCAATTAGTGTGATTTACTATCTTTTCTATGCACTTTCAACTATAGTGCTACTGTATCATCGCATCTTCAATTTGTCTGCTCAGTAATTCAGTATAACCACAGTTCAAGCTGACATGTCAAGCCAAAAGAAACACGCACACTCAACACTTAAGAAGTCACCAGAAGTCACCAAGTCTGCAGGAAGAATGGAAGGGATCTCTTGCTAAGAAAAGCTTGCAATTCTGTTCTCTTGCTGGCATGCTATTGTTTGGTCATTGCCCTCTTTAGTTCCCTGCTGCTTTCCATTGTAGTGGAAGAGATACAGGCAGAAAAAAGAATTGTAAGGTTTCAGGATTTACTGGTTGTTTCCACGTTTGGTTGTTGGGGGTTTTTTTCCCCAAATTTTTTTTTGGGGGTGTCAGTCTCTGTTCCCTAGTCACAAGTGATAGGATGAGAGGAAACACCCTCAAGTTGCACCAGGGGAAGTTTAGATTGGATATTAGGAAAAATTTCTTCACTGAAAGGGTTATCAAGCATTGGAACAGGCTGCCCAGGCAAATGGTTGAATTGCCATCCCTGTAGGTATTTAAAAGACAGGTAGACATGGTGCTGAGGGACATGGTTTAGTGGTGGTTTTGGCAGTGTTAGGTTGATGGCTGGACTCGATGATCTTAAAGGTCTTTTCCAACCAAAATGATTCTATAATTCTACGTATTTGTACATGTTTATCTAACTAAATAAGAAAGTCTTGCCACTTAGCAAAGTATGTTCAAGAAAGAAAACACGATTTTAAGAATATGCCTGTCTCTTCAAAACTGTGATCCACAAACTGTTCTCCCCAATTAACATTCAAGATTCTTTACATCAGCTTGAAAAAAGAAGTGGAAACATCCACACAAAACCCATTAGGTTGCATCAAACTTTCCTTATGAGCACATATATAGATGCATCTTTATTCAAATCCAGTTGGAGAGATATTTATTTGCCACATTTTCACATGTAGGAAACAGCTATTCCATAATACTCTCTCCATTTCTCTCTCAGGGTCCCAATCATGGTACTCAACCATGGACTTTTCTAATAGTCCACCAGCAAAAATTGCCTACTTCAAAGCATACATTCTGCATTTACATACATAACCCTTCCCTGTTTACATGCATTCTTTGTGAAAAAATTCTAATGATAGAGGATAGATTTTAAAAACAGGTGGTAAGTGTCCTTTTATAACTCTAAAACCTTCAATAATAGTCCTAAAGAACAGTGTCTCTGCAAACATTTTTTATGACTGCATAAATTAATTTGGCATGGTCTATAAAAGAGCGTAAAAATTGATCTCTCAGAATTTCAGAAGACACCTACATATTTATCTGTGCTTTTGCAAAGTGCTACATCAATGCTGAACAGTGCAAGAATTTAATATGATATTAGCTTAACCTAGCATTGCTTCAATCAATAAATAAAATTAGAATAATTTACTCTCATGACTAAATGCTGAATTTAGCAGTTTTTCCAGATACACAGCCAGATGAGACCAGAGATTTAATTTCATTAGGAGTGCTTTTTGCTGTGCTCTTCTAAAATTAAATCTAACTTTTCCATGAATAAATGTAGTCATTAAAACTGCCTTGTAATTTTATACAGCAGTGTTAGTGCCAAACTGACCATCAGAATCAGGTTAACAGTAAATGGATCATATTCACTTTTTGTTTCTCAAAATATCATGCAAAATAATAAATATGTAAATAAATAATTCAAAGCATTATTTACTTAAAGTGTTAAGGGGAATGTCACATTGGCTCCACTTAGCTATGATGGCCCTTGAATGAATCCTATTATCTTTGGATCTGCAATACTTTAAATTGACATAAGCATGAAGCATCACCACAATCAGCCATGGTTTGGATCAGGGCAAATGAAAGAATTTCTGTGCCACCATTCTCAGCATGGAAAGCTTTCCTCTAAAATAAGATGTTGGCTGTCACTTGGCACAGCAGGGAGACAAAACTGTCAAAGAAACCATCTATCCTTATCTTTTTCCTTTGATACTTCTAACTCTGCTTTGCACTGCTAAAGGCTTTAAATTCTTTCTCCTTTAGGAAAAAAGAGTGTCTTACAAGAATAAAACATTATTCGGTTTAATTCACGCTACAGGAGTCAAGTTCCTCCAAAAGCTAAATGCTGTTCCCAAGGCTACGTGCACTGCAGGAGGAAAATATCCTATGGGCTCAGGACTCAAATTCTTGAAGATATTTAGGTAGGTGTCCAGTTCGGTTAAGTGCAAAGGGAGATAAGAGCCCAAGTTCTTTTGGGATCCATTTCTTAGTATGTTCCTAACACGTGGTATGTTCAAAAAGTGCCCTCTATTTAATAATTGTTAGTATTCCTCTGAGAGAAATACCACAGTTATCTAGCATCATCTACGTGTATAATTTCAGCAGAGCCAACAAAATACAGTAACTGTGAAGGCTTGTATATCCTATGGATTACATTGCAGTATCCAGGGAATTAAGCATACAAAGGCTACAGATCTTAGGTGAATCCCACAGCTGGCTGCTTTTGTAGCAGAGAGAGCATTTCTGAAAGTTGCCAAATGGCAACTGCAGAGCCTTAAGGTCCTTAGAAACTTCAGAAGAAGGACTGGCATAAGCAGAACCACTACCTGTAGACTTTGCTTTGGACCCCCCTGCCCCATTCTGTACTCTCACCCTCTGATAAGCATAGCTTTACAGATCATGACATCCATGAGTGCTAACTGATACTGTCTATTGCCATTTATCTTGTACTGGATGTATGCTAGATGCTTGACATGATCAACTACAGGTGGTTTTGTACTGCCTCAAGGAACTTTCGAACCAATTTTAAGCATGACAGAGTGGGGCTACAAGATAAGGAAGCACGAGCTTCAGAATTACAGCGGTCATAAGCTGACACAATTAATCGGTGTGTATAGAGAGCAAACAACATTCATGTGTTGTGCAGGTATCTCCAAAGACCATCAAAAATCAGATCTTCTTAGTTCATCATTGCCAACTTGGGTGAACGTCAGACCACCTGCAGAGAGGGATGGATGTAAATAGCAACAGACAACTGATGTACCAAGATCACCTGCCTCCACCAAGGAAACTGATAGTATGGTTCTTTGATGTCAAGACTGAATTCATATTAAATCCTTCACTGTTAAAACAAGTGGCAAATAGCATTTCTTGCCCTTACAGGAACAGAATAAGCGTAAGAGCCATTCATGAGGCAAAATGTTTCAGCAGAAGGTTGGATTTAAGCCAGCGGCAGGGCGTAGTCTCTTCCCAGCAGTCAGCAAAGCTCCTACTGAATAAAAGATTGAGTCATGCCTGTACAGGCCAAATCCCTATCATTTCCTTGGGCCACCAAACTGAAGAGTGAAAGAGTAGAAATCCAACATTCCACATATTATGCAAGGAGTCTCGCCAACTCCTTTGATTTCATTGTAATCATTGTTTTAAACACTAAAAGTGTATCCTCATCTTTGCAAGAACTATCTTGGTCAACAGATGTCCTGAAGTGAATCCTCACAGAAGAGCCTTTCTAACCACCATGTAAGCCTCCCGGTATGAAAGTCAGGATTCTCTCCTGGACACATCTGTCTTCTTCTGAGATTGTTATAAACACTTTAAAGCCCAGGACTGTTGTATGCAAAGTTCTCACAAATAAGAATTAGTAGTTGCCAAGCAATTTTCAAAAGACTACCATAAAAATTGTATAGAAGAATAAACACTAACATGTACAAAAAGCACACGAGTTTGTGGGGAGTAGAAGAAAAAATGGAAGGGAGAGAAGGGGCACCAGGAACACTAAGTTTTCAAGCTTACCTTAAGTATCTGCTGTCACTAAATACAGTTCTATGAGTAAACCACAGCTCCACAGCCATCTAAACACTTGGAAATTTTGCCAACAAACAGTAATCACAAGTTTCTGAACCTTAATAGCAGTTCATGCTTTGGAAAACAGTTGCTTAGTGTCCTCAGCTACCACTGTCATAGATCTGTATGCTAAACACGTACTGAGATCTCTCTCTCACAGTCCATCCTACCAATCACTCCTTAACACCTGTATTTATAGCCTCATCCTCCTCCTCCCCACCCCCACCCCCCCGCATCAGCTAAACTTTAGGGAAGACCTGGAATAAGCCTAAACAAAAATCCCCTGTGTAGGTTCAGAAATGGCTAACTCGACTAACTACAACACCTTCTTATGGAGGTTTCTACACTCTCCTTGGAGGTTACTCAAGTTTGAATTATGCATATAGGCATTTCTCATCCTCAGCCAAATCCTGCACTAGTACTGCCCTACGGCCTCAGCATTACTGCCACTAAAGGGACAAAATTAAGTACACTGTAATGCACAATCTGTTCACTGCTATGCTAAAATGGTTTTAGAATGAAAGACACCATTTCGTAAGACACGGCAAAGGAAAAGAGGTTTCAAAATGTTACAAACTGATTTCTCACTAAGAATCCTACTAAAAACCATTCCCAATAAAAAAAAAAAAAAAGAAAAAAAAGGTTTTGCTGTTCGAAGAAAGGAAATGCTTGAAACATCAATTAAAAGCTAAATTTTAAGATGGAAAGGTTACCTTTCAATTTAAAGGCGAATCAAGTTACTGGACACACACGTTTCTGAGCATGTGCAAAGACTCATTGGAAGACAGAGAAAATACACATTACTGACTGAATAGCCAGGACCACAAAGCAGAGGTTTAAATTACACCCTTTCCAGCCAGGCAAAACAATTCCTCTGGAAACACTATAAACAACTTGAAGTTTTTATTATCTCATTCCAGTTCCCCAGAGTCTTAAAAACAAAAGAGATACCAAAGAGTGGATCATTCGTGTGTCCTGCTTCTTGCATGTTCTGACTCTTTTTGCTAAGCACACTTTGAGACGAGCCTGTAACACACAAAACCAATGCATTTTCTAACACTGCAACAGAGGCATATTTCCTCACTCCCACTTGTCACCATTAAAGTAGCATATGGTTGAGGGGGAAATGACTTTGAACCTGCCACTTAAGGACTTCTGCCCTAAGCAGGAAATAATATATGTCTGAAAACAGTCAGATGCAGGAGTGCTGAGGAGCAGCATGGTAGAAGAACATTACCTGAACAAACTTCGCAGTCAGTCACCTCATCTCTGCATAACTTTTATTAGTGCTGAACTTTTATTAGGTTGTAGGGTTATAGGGTTCCATTAATCTAGATAATTTGTACTTTCACAGGAAGGCACACCAGGAGGTTAATATTTCATGATACTTACGGGAGGACCAAATGTTAAAATATCAAAATTCTAGGTCCTTGGGGCTGCAGCTGTTACCAGGCTGCAGCATGTAAAACAAAGAGAAGATTCTGCTCCCTCAGCAGAAACTGAAGAACTTAAAGCAGCACAAATCAAGTACAGTACCAAATCTTATTTCTTTTCCCTGGCAAGAACTGAAGAATCCAGGCAGTACATTACCAGCTACCCAGGTCTAAAAGACTATGCTGGCTGCCAGCACTTCTTGACCTGTTTCTTCATAACGTGCCAGAAAAGGAGAAACGGTATGATGCATCTGATTTACAGTCACACAGGGTACAAATGTTTGCTGACTGCACAAGGTATAAATTTTCCCTCTATGCTTCATACATATTTCAAATTGCTAAATTGAATTATTCTCAGTAAGATAAATTGTGCATAAATAGAGCATTTGTGATTATAAATAGTCTTAAATAGGCCATTTTGCAGTGGAATAAAAAGTTGATATTACAAGTTTCACAAAGTCAATCTCATTTGCCCAATGTCTGTCTTTCTAACAGCTGGATGCTTAGAGCAGAAGTGTTTATCCTGCTTTTTCTGCTAAACCTTCAGTGAACAATTTAGCCTCTGATGTTCTAGTTTATGCAAGAAGGAAAAATGACACAACATTAAAGGGAAGTACAGCCTTGGTAACTATCTAGATGGAGAAGATCAAAGAGAACCTGATAAAGCAGTAAAGCCGTGTAAGGCTGCAAGCCACCGAATCTCCAAAGTTGCATTGCTTTGAGCAAGTGATTGGACCATGCAACCTCCAGAGGCACTTTCAAAGCTGAAATTTTCTTTGATTATTCAACCTACATATTAACCTCCCCAAAGACTAAGGAACCATTTGTGATTAACAAAATTTTGTTAAATTTAGAGGCTTATATACAAATGTCTTGAGCCACCATGTTATTCTGTTTCAAAATATTGCAATACTGGCCTATTTTGACACCTGCTGCAGTTCTATATTTACATCATTAAAGAGGGGCAGCTAATTGCTGCATGCTTACACAGAACCATTCAGAGGATGGCACAAGAAAAATCAATTCTTAATTGGTTTCTGAAATACTTCCTAAGTAGTCATTATGTTACATCAGAATTTCAAATTATTTTAACAAAGGGAGCGTATATCAACAAGAAGTGGTGCATCATCCATAACTCCGATGAGTTGAGCTAGTTTGTCAACTTAATTTTGCGGAAGCCTTTTCAGGGCATGGAAATTTAAATTAAAATTATAGCAGCATGCAAGCAGAAATTTCCTGTCACTGAGGTGACACACAAGCCTCCACAACTCCAAGAGGGCTGGTGCTCCTGTCTCATTTCACAGCAATACAGCAATCATCTGCAATGCCAACACAAAGAAGCCCCAAAGATTATTAGTCCCTATAGACTGAAGCTACTATTTTTGCTGAAAAATACTAGATTTCCTTATGCAGTTTTTACAGCTATGTGCCTACATGGCTTCCAAAGCTTTTCATTCTTCCAGCCCTGGTCCCAGTTAGTTGAGGCATGATCAGGAGAATTACTTAAAAAGTCTAGCAATTATAATAAAAATGCTTGCTGAACTCACCAGGACAGCAATGAAATGCAGAGATACTTCCTGATTATTGAGTGGTATTGAGCCCACAGTATTCCACCCATCAGCAGATGATATAAATGGCTTAACAGTCATCCAAAAATTACTGAAAGGAAAAATACAACTGTACCTGACATGGGTGTCATAAGACAAAACAAAACAAAAAAATTAGCTGAGAATGCAAAACGGACCAAAATACAGGTCTTAGATCTGCAAAGCTAGCCCATAACTGTTGAATATATTGTATCAATATCAATCATGTTCAAAAATAATTACTTTTTCTTCAAATATCCATACAGACACAGAGGCACAGAAATACAGACATAGATCAAAGCAGCAAAAAACCTGATGCATTTGAGATCCTTTCTCACAGGATTTTACCCACATGAGCTGCACATGAGTGAACAACATTTCAGTGACAGGTCCTTAAACTCAGCCTCACCCCTTCCAGCTCAGAAGATTAAACCATTCTAGTTCAGTGAACCTGGGCAGCCAAGAGGCTGGCCACAGGCTGTTCCTTGGATTGGTGTCAAAATCATCATTTGAAAACAGAAATCTGCAAGTGCTGCATTTACACTGTTTTCAATGAGGAGCAGAGCAGTTGTGGACACGAAGAAGCAAGCATTGCCTGGCTGATTTTAAAAGTCTAAGCAGGTTTTTTTGGAGTACAGAAGGAGACAGTCTCTAGTAAAGAGCTACAAGGGAGCAATGCTTTAACGGTGTAGAGGAGAGTCAGTGGTAGAGAAAGAAGTGGTAGGGAAACAGTATTTTTAAACCAAGTGAAACATGGACTGGATCAAACACACAGTAAATTTGACTTGTGATGGTATCTATCAACCCACTACAAAAACCCAAACATAGCATTCAGACATCAGCTCCCTCAGGGTTGCTGGATCCTACCAGGCATGGTAAAGAGAAAATTACCATTAGCAATGTAGCATTATTTTTAATTGACCCGAAAAGCCAGCTGTCAAAGTGTTTTCAGTCTGCCAAATGAGTTTTTAGGTGTGTGGGAGGACACCTAAGGACTTTAATGTGTTTCTTACAAAGAAAATATCCATTATAGTGGAAAAGGGGGTGAAAACTTAATCAAATAGATGAGAAAGTAAAGGAAAGCCTCCAGCATATTCTGATAAATTAAGAGCTATATTCACAACAGTATTACAGTGTGTCTATGATCAATTCCCATATTAGCTATATATGAGGAAAAAAACCAAACCAGAGAAACCCCTGACCCCATGACTGTGCCATACCCCACACAAAGTTACTAAAAAAAAATCTCCAACAATTATTCTATCTGTAATGTCTTCAGCTATGAAACTTAGATTGGTTGAGGGGTTGAGCGGGAGGGTCAAAATCCACAGATGTACTCAAAGATCTAAAATTAAACTATTTCCTGCACAGACAGTTTAGGAACTGGCACCACCCTGTGACATCAGTGGGTTTTGGCATTGCAGAGTTTTGTGAACATCTATTTTTGTGAGCATAAAATGTTCCAAGAAATTTTCTCAAAATGATGGGGTCATCCTCAATGTTCTCATCTCAAAATTATCTAGCCTCTTCTTGTAAAAGTAGTGAATGAATTCACTGACAGTTGCATCCTCATTCAACATTAACCAATTCTCCCAGCAAGTTAAGGCATATGTCTGAAATGCTTCTGGAAGAGAAGAACTTGTGCTTTCATTTTGATAATGAAACAAGTTCATGCCATACACAGGAAATACCTATATGGGCACATTTTTACACAGTCATTGCCTTTTGAAATTCATTCACATTTTGGAAAGAGGCCAAATATCATATAGTCTTTACAAGGTTGTTTTAAAAGCTAGATCAGTTCCTTGATCTGGTTCACGGCACAGCCGTACAAACATTGTGCTGGCACAACAGATGTCTGGGGGAAGGTGAGGAAACAGGCATGCTTCATGTTGTATTGCTATCAAAAACAAGTTAACCATGAAGCCATAGCCTCCATATCCAGACAATATACAAATAAATCCAAGATGAAGTCATTTGAAAAATTTACAGCACCCGTCAGACACAAAGAAGCAAAACAAAACTTCTCTAGTATCTTCCATTTTCTGTAAAGTCCTTGTTCAATGATAGTGAACTGACAACAATTAAGAAGATTCCAAATATTAGCTTAAATGAAAAGAAGCTACACTACAAAAAAAAAAAAAAAAAACCAACCAGGAATCCAAATGCTAGCCTATCATTAGCCAAGAGGAAAAGCACTGCCCTAGGCATGATACCAAAAAATTTGACAACAGTGCATATAAGAAGCGACCTGACTACAAATCTATTATGTAACACTGATATTAAGCACAGTTCCTTCTAGCCTAAGATTGGACCAAAGAACACACTATTTTTGTTTCGTAAAAGACATGTCTATCTGAAGCCCAGAAAAGGCCACTGGTACCTAGCAGGCTTTCTCTGGCAGACATAGTCCTTCCTTGAATTTATTCCTACTGGGACTACATAACATACTTTGGAAGGAGACAAACCTAGATTCTCACATTTTCAGTGAAGGAGTACCCATCTCAGTCCATCCATCACACTAGTAAAATCTTCCAATAATTAATCACTGAGTTAAAAACTCGCCCGTCTTCTGTAAATTTAAGATCAAATACCTTTCATCCCAAATCTTTGTCACTCAATTGAAGAGAAGGCTCTATTGTCCATTTAATTACATATTGTGACCAAGACATCACCTCACTTCATCCTGGCAAATAAAATTGCTGAAGCAATGTTTCTAATTTTTGTAAGTCTTCTCATGGTTCTTGTGGGAGAGAAAGGTGTTGGCTGGTTGCTTTTCTCCCTCAACAGATTTCCTCATGACTGACACCAGAACTGGGCAGTCAGTTCTTATAGCAGTTACCCTTGGCCAGGAACGGCTTCGCTATGGCTACTCAGAACTCCTCCACCAGTAAAAAGATTGTATTTGCTCTTTCACCTGTAACATTGGAGTTTCTGGTGGATAATCAGCAAACGTAAACTGTCTTAAGAGTCAAAGAGTCACTATTCTGAACATGTGTCCGTAATTTTCTTCTGGATGTCCAGCTAGCCCCAGGCCTGATAGAATTACATCTACTGAACATGGATTTCCATTTGGAATTATATTTTGTCGTGGACGTCTGTAGGATATCAATGCTGTTAGTCAACTGAACATATGACTGCTGGACACTGTGTAACTTTTCCTCAAAAATTCATCTAGCATAACCAAATTAAAGGTCTTGCAGAAATAGATTTAATAAATACTATTACTTTTAATCTCATTACAAATGAAAAGTAGCTTATTTTTCACTTTAATTGACACTAATTATATTACTCTCCTAATTTTCTATTAATCAAGTCACGTATCAGCTGTTCTGCTCTTTTACCTGAAATTGATGTAAGGCTGAGGCAAGAAATCCCCAGGTCATTCTCTTTGCTGTCTCTGGTATGTATTTAGTGATCCAAAATTTATTTTAAAAAAACCAACAAAACGAAACAAAAAGCAAAAAAATCCCTCTGCTTAAACACTACAGAGAACTCCTTGACCACTTCTTAGGTGCCAGATAGGCAGAGCTACTGATTTTCAAATGTCTTTTTAGTAACTGTTATGTAGCTTGTGAGCAGCTGTTGGTAAGTATTGTGCTATCATTACATGAATGAATGTTCACCTGATTATTTTTCAAAATCAGAGCAAAAATTTCTGGATGCTTCTGCCATGTCCAAAGTTTCAGATCGAGGAGTGCCCCTAAAATACTACAATTGTACTCATAACCTAATTATTTTGATTATATTGAAACTGATTTATATAGGAGATGCATTTTTATCAGCCTTCTGTGTAATTACTTAAAAAGTAGAGCTAAGCACAATTAATCATCTCAAATAGAAGTTTCTGTGGATAAAAGCTATAGAAGAGCATCTATCTTCTTTCTGTCAACATGCCACAGTTCAGAGGGTGCAGGAGCACCTCAGGGAATGGTTTAGCTGCTGTGGATTTTCCCAGCATCAAAACACATTGCTGACACCGTCCATTCCCTGAAAAGTATATACATATAATGGTAAATATACTGTTAATCAGCTATGGCCTAAAACTGCTTATTACTGATACACAAACTGCTGACTAGAAGAGAGAAGAAGTATTCTGGAGGGGAACAAAGAAACAGCCCACTTACCCAGCCTGGCTACAACGACAAGCTATGCGAAAAAAAAATACTTACAGAGGCATAGGCTCAAGCAGAAGGTTCAGTACATATTACTTGCTCCTTAACCTAAAACATGAAGTGTTGTACTTTTAATTTAATTTCTGGCATGCATAAATGCCCAAACTTGAAATACAGACATGAAATACAGATTAATCTCTTGTAAGCAAAGTCCACCAAGTGATCTTTATCCAGAAGCAATTGATTGTACCCAATACATGCACTGGTCATAAGAAAAACTAAGAAGGATTTTCACTTATAAAACTTAAATGTATTTTATATACACTAACAACATCCTCATGACTAGGGTCCTACCTCCTATGTAAACTATTTCACTACATAAAAATAATCCTATATTTAGGTGAATATGGCACAGGATTTTGGGACTGTCAAATGGCAGGAAACTTTCATTGCTCTGCTTTGCTTCAGGTGCTAGTTATATATAATTGGACCTTTGATAGATTCAGACAGTGAAAATATTTTTCAGTTATCAAGCTTCATGCCCTTATTTAATTATTCTGCACTCTGAAGCATAAAATGCATTATTTACATGAAGTGCTTCTTATTTTCTATTGATAATTTCCTGACTGTACTGACTCCAGCTTTACACCACGGAAGTTTCTGTTTTCAAGTTTTTACCTATTTTCTGCAAAATAGATGTAAATTATAAGTAGCCACTAAGAGAATAAACATCTCTTGAAAACCGTGTGTGTGATGATAGAAGACTCTAAAAATATTCTGTACTTTCTTAACTGTAGTTACTACAGCAATTGTAAGGGTAAATCAAAATCAGCTACTGAAGGCAGGAGGAATAAACATGGTAGAGTCCCTCCCTGGAAGACCTTATCAAGGAGGGGCAGGAATGTTTTTGAAGTAGTTTTCCTCACGCGACACTCACACCAGTTAGGGTCTCTCTTCATGCTATGGCACTGCACTATGCAGACACGCCCAGAAAACAGCAGGTCCTAGACTCATAAAATAGATCCTGAAAACATACAGATGAGTGGGAAACCCTTTTCCTATCCCATCCAAAACTTGAGGGGATGAAAAATTCCAACTTAAAATTGGGATGAAAAACTAATCTCAAAATTCTAGAGCACCCCAACTGAAAAATTTAAACATAAGTGCTCTGTTTTTATCATTGCCACACATTCCATGTTTACATTTTCATATAATTAATATTCATAAAAGTTATTTAAACTGAAAAATATTTATGTAGAACATGCATAAATGGTCTGTCTGGGTATTTCTTAAACTTTCATAATTGCCTCAGGAAATCTGTTGAAACAAAGCACTGTCCGCTCTCCCAGCTCCCAGCATTTCCACACCATTGGCATGGAGACCGGCGTAGCCATTTTCTGTGCAATTCTTGGAGGTTGGAAGGTGGGTAGAAAGTGCTGTCACTTCCCTTCTTTATGTGGTTTTTCATAGTCTCTACCTACATCTGCCATACTTCTTTTGCTACTGCTTTATCACCTTTAAGACAGCGAGTTTCCTCTGAAGCACAAGTAACTTCTTTATTTTGCCCAAACAGATACTCATTTTTGATCCAGTACCTAACTAGGAGCAGGAAGTCTCCCACTTCTTCAGAAAATGTCTTGAATTTCAATCTTGTTTTTCTCTTCCTCCTATCCTTTAAGCACCTTTGACCATTAATAAAGCCTTTATACAGTACATGAAGTGTTTAATCTTTCATGACTTGAGGAGTTGCAAGTGATTCATTCAGACCTGACCTAAGGATTCTCTCTGTTCTTGTATTGTGCAGTGCACCAAGAATATAAACCCATTATTGTGGTGTTTGGGTTTTCCATCCTCAGCTACTGCTACTCACAACTGAAATTCCCCGAAAGAAAAAGCAGAGGGGGTTTTTTTCCTAACAAAGAAAATATGCCAAAACTGCTAAGCTTAACAAGTCATTTTGGTGCAGAGTACTGCACAGTTCTTGTACAGCGGCCTGTAAGCCAAGTTCTGCTAATTACACATTTAATTGTCTCCAGAAAGATTGATAGCAGTTTCTTCATTAAAAAAAAAGTTGGCTGCATACTGTAATAAAAGATATTTGAAAGTGTTACTGTAATTAAAGTCTTGGAGATGCTGAAAAGATTGTGTTGCAGCAAGTATCCAGTATACAACAATCAGACATTGACTTTCAAATTCCTTAATATAGAAAAGAAAAATAATGGGACTGAGAGAGAAATTACATCCAAACTCATTCAAAAAAAAAAAAAAAAAAATCCCTTTTAGCCAACTTGTAAACTTTTAACAAGTTCTTGCAAAAAAAACCCCAACACCCCAATGTTCTGAAAAGACACTTGCTTTAGCTACAAATAAAGATGAAGACCAGACATGATTTCTTGGGCAGATTATCGGAATGGGCCTTTTAAGTTCATCTCGCATTTTCCTCTTTTCTGCTGTGCCCTTTTTTCACTAAGACATGCCCCTCTCTCAGCCACCAATCTCCTTATGATTGCAGTTGATGAAGAGACAAGTGCTTTCACAGTAGGACGTGAGCGAGGTCTAGACAAGACACATCAGCTGACAGCATTCAGGCTCCCCTTGAATGTTTGATACACAACAGCAGGAAACGTAGAGAACCACGCCTGAGTGAAAACAGGCTATTGAAACAGATTTCCTTCCTTGTTGCTCAGCATCTTCAGTTAGCAAATACTGTTCACTTCATTTAATTTGATAAGAATATTTCTGGGCATTCACTATCCTTGTTTATTGCTTGTCTCTCCCTACCAGCAAATGCCAGCTTATTTATACTGAGACCCTGATAAAATCTGTGCAACACCTGTCATGCTGGAGTCTTCCCCAACCTCGGCTGAGCAGAAGAGTTTGATGCGACTTGATATTATACAAATCTCACTTTCTGCTCTGCTACTGAAAACTGCAATGCCAGTTTGAGAATTGCCCAGCCAACAGCAAAGACTGCTTGAAAAGGGGAGATCCCCAAAGAGCCACATTTTTTAACCATTCTGTGCTGCATGCTGGATGGCATTTTACAGCAGTTGCCATCAAATCTGACAACAGCAGAAGTCAGCATCCCCCTGTTACACAGGCTTCCCTTTTCATAAAGCTCGGAGTTTGAGAGCCCATCCTCAACACAGGTTTACTGGCCTGCGGTACATTTAGCTGTTGCCACATCACACAGTTTATTTGTAATATCTATATTTTATCTGCAGACTTCCAAATATTCAAGATTGTTACAGAAACATGAGTAACGCTCTTTAGATTATTTTAATAAAATGACTCTATTGCATTTTTCAGCAGAGAATGAAATAAAGGAAGCAAAAAGTGAACTTAAGAGAATTCCTTTCAGCATTGTACATAAACACACAAATGAAATAAAGATGACTTGTACAAGAGTCAGGAATGAAAAGTCAGCATTAATCTGAGGCACGGAGGGTTTAAATAAATGACTAATATGACCTTACAAAACTTCATACTCAGAACAGTATTAGGAGCCCAGTACTGCTCATCTTCCATATACTGCTCTGGCTCCTTGAGAAAGCATCCACTTTGCAATATTTAGATTATTTGTAATAACTCAAGGTATCTTTTTCCTAAGATTACGAGTTTTCTGCTCATACCCCTGCTCCCCAGGAGAAATATAATTTACAGGTAGGATTACAAACAAATGGAGCAATATGCTAAGAAAATAAGATGACCAAAAAAGAGAGTTATAACTAAAAGAGAAAACCACTTTAATGACTGCTGCATGGGCCTGGGACCCAGCAGATCTGTTTCTTCTCCCGGTTTCCCATCCCATCACACTCCCATCCCATCACGTTACTAATTGCAAATTAATGGCTTCTACATAAGTGTCTTCTAAGAGCCAGACTACCTGATGCTTTCCTGCTGAGATCTCCACCTAGAAAAGAATCAGATGCGAGTGATTACTTCGTACCAAGACCAACCAGCAATCGTGGCAGCTGCCCGGCCAACAGGAAGTAGGACTAGAGCTCAGCGGGGAAGTTTTGGCCGCACCATCGTGAACTGGAGTCTGCCATTTTCTCAAAATCAAAGAGACTTCATGCAATTTTATACACTTTAGCTCTTGCAAAACAGAAACAGACATCCTGTTTGTGCATTTTCAGAAGCACAGGGTAAAAAATTCAAAATGAACAGTGGCACCACAACAAGCAATGATTATGGCTGCTTTTTCTCCAGGATTCCTGCAATTTAAGGGTTTTCATCACCAGCATCAATGTTTGTGTAAATTATAACCTTAGACTGCTGAGTAGAAGAGCAAACTCCTCTATGACTTTTAGAGTGGGTTTTTTTATTATTATTATTTCTATTCTCAAAAGGAGGTGAAGCTGAGATCTTTGTTTTATTATAGTCATAGTTATCACATGGTCACATGAAACGTCAGTTCTCATTTTCACCAGGTGATTCTATGACAGGCCTAAACTAAGAGGCATGCCAATCCAAACAAAAATACCTACTGAGCATAAATGGACCAAATGACTTTGTCAGTGCTACAAAACCATTCCTGGGTATTTAATAAAGCTTTTTAAGAAAAAAGGCATCCTAGGACCAATGTCTTTTCATTCAAAATTCATGAGCTCTATTAATCTATCAAGTATGTATTTTTATTGGATCTTACATAGCTCCCTCAAGGCAAGGACATTTTAAAGCTAATTAAATAGAAACCAGCATATTCACTGTACTCGGTGCTCAGCTGAGGATACTGCTTTCATGCTCAGTTACTGAGCATGAAACGTGCTACAAAACTTTTTCAAATTACATGTAAATATACAAACTGATACAAATTAACAAATTAGCAGGTACTCCTTAATTTTTATACATCTACGTATTAAAAATACAATAGTGGTGATTTAGCTGATGACCAGAAAAAGCTTTCCAATATTTAAACCACATTTCCTCTGACATGTACAGCTTTCTAAAAATACATATAAAAGTTCCATTCCAGGTCTGACATATCATATGAGGTTTCTGCTCTATGTGTAAGTTTATCTGAACTTCTGAGCAAAACCCCAGTATCGTTTCAGAAGGCTGAGAAGACATTACTGTCAAACACTTTCCCAGGAAGATGAATCAAACAGGTGAACTATTGAAGCTGCCTTGTTAATAATACCTATATAAAAGCCTAAAAAACACATCTTGCATATTAAAGATATGGCATAGCTATTGGTCATTATGCACAGAGAATATAAAAATAGATATTTCTTATTTTATAGATGAGGATGGAGAAACTCATTTTGTTAATAGACACAACTGGAATTCAAGTTAGTTTCTTTTCTTCAGCTAAGGAATGTGTGGTAATGTATCAGTCTAGTTTGAGACAGCAGGCTCACCTGATATGATGTACACATTATTTTCCTAGCTTCATTCGAGGTGATCGTATGTGAATAAGCAGGCGCTCTCTGTTTGGAGTAATCTTATGATTTTGCTCAGGCCAAACAATAGCACTTTAAAGTTGCCAGAACAGCCATCCAAGCATTTAGTAGTTTATTTGCCTTAAAACCCTGCACCATGTAAGGATTTCAACCAGTTTAAGTCTTTAAGCTTCCCTCACGCTACTGATATTTAAGGCACTTCAAATTTTTTCAGTAGGTAACATCTTAAGTGCTAGTGCCAACTCCAAGATATCCACCACCTCTATAAAAGAATGAATATATGCAAAAAATGCATATATAGCAATTAAAGCTATATTGAACTCACATAGCTAAAAGCACGGGAAATGTGGAATGAAACCAGCATTAATTCAGCTGCTTTGCACACAGTTCCATATTCATTTTTTCTAGACTGAATATGTAGGTAAACACATTAGCGTTATGTGACAATTTCACAGAGAATTTTAACTTAGATTATAAACAATGGACCTGCTATGGATCACAGGACTTCACAAGCAAAATACCTAATGAGGAGTTTTGCCCGTCTGAAATCAGTTCTCATGTAATCAGACTAAATCTCAAGGCAGTTTTACTCCTTCGAGAAACTCACTGGCTCACTCAAAGGAAAAAGTCACAGCTCCCTAGCACATATTATAGGTGAGACAAAAGTGCTAAACAGCTTACCAAGCAGCATCAGGCTAATTAACATCATATCAGCTCTAATTGGAAGTGATTCAGCAGTCTCAGCTTTGTAGTCTTTTCAGGACTCACTGATGTGAAAGGCTAATACTGACATCAAGAAGTATATTGTTATCTAGCTCTCAAATCCCAGAAGCAAGCTGTATGGTAAATGTTCACTGGAGAGTGGTCTGGAGTCACCAGCAAGAGATAATCCAGCCATTGTGCTGCTATTTCCTTCATGTTACTTCATTCAAATGTGCTGTTGCAAGCACGCAGGACTACATGGGCTAGCTAAATCACCTCTGTGTTACTCAGAGGGTCCAGAACAGGAACAAGATCAGAACCTCAGCTCCTTCAGTGTTCGGAGGTCTTCTGTTCTTTCCAAGGTACTTCATGCAATCTAGGACACATATCAACTCAGCTGCCCAGTTCTGACAGAGTAATACCCATCAAAACTTTAATACTTTTAATGAAGATATAATTAATGCTTGCATTCATCAGGTCATGCAAACCTGACCTACTTATTTGAGATGCTATGAGTAGTGAGAACCTGATCAGTTTGACAAACTAATGAAAGATAGGTTCTGATGAGAGAATCTTTGTCTGGATGTAGCCAAAGTAAGCAAAGACACCTTTAAAACAAAATGAACTTCAGCAGCCTCTTACTGCATATCTTCAGGTTGTTACTGCTGTCCAGCTAAATAGAAAGGGACGGGGCAAACTAACAACTTAAAATGCTCACCATGGTCAACTTATTAAATCATATTAAATTATCCCTTCCTTGATATTAGACACAATCTTTAGAGGATTTGTTTTAAAGGACACATGAAAGACTGAGACCTTCACATAAAACCATACAAAATCTTTCAACTTACTGTGCTGTGGTATAAACGGGGCGACGCCTACCTTCCTAAATCAGTTGTGCAAAGACAAAAGGGAGTATTCCCGGGGTTCTTCCCCACGGTTGCCAATAGGTATTGCTCAGGAAAACTATTACGCAGGATGTAAAACAAAAACTTAAACACAAACCAGCTTCTAAACTCAACAGTTAGTGTGTTAAGGCATGTACTTAAAAGTGAAAGTATCCTACACCCCTTTCATCCCACCAAAGTAGTGCCAGAAGAGAAGGTCCAGAAGCACTAACGGAAGCCCGAGCTACTTTACAAAAGGGTATCTTGCACTGAAAGAGTACAGCACTATAAAAATGAGCTCCAAGGACACATTTCACATTTAAGTAGAGTCTATTATCAAGATACAGCATTTTCATGCATCATTTTATATTGAGAGAAGCTGTGTAGTCTGAGAAATGGCAGCATCTAGCTCTTTCTGGCATAGAAGTCCTCCTCTGTGCAGAAGAGTAATATGAGTCACAAATGAAAATTTACCTTTTCCTCTTGTACCTGTTTCCCTATCAAGTGTAGAAGTCTATAATTTTCCAATTTATTTCAGAGACAGCAACAAACAGATGGACAAAACCTTTTCTTCTGTCATGGCATTCACATGCCCTGTGACAGCCTAGTCCTCCACTGGGGTGTCGGCAGCCCTTCGCTGTCACACTTACACATGGGAAATGTGTCACAGTGAGTGACACACCATCACAAAGCCACAAAGCCCCAATTTCCTTTTTCCCCCCATTTCCATTGTTCTACAGAGGCCTTAACTATCTACATTAACTGTCTTGTTCCCTAATTGATAGCTATTTTAAGCTGTATTTCAAGATAAAACAGTGACTTAAAGACTGAGTACTGAGCTAAAAATCTAGATCTAAATTCTAATGCTCTGTCACTTAAGAGTAATGCCTCTTGGTCCTGGTTTCTACTGCAGTCACGGAATCACGGAATCACAGAATTTTCAGAGTTAGAAGGGACCTCTAGAGATCATCTAGTCCAACTCCCTGCTGATGCAGGAATGCCTAGAGCACATTACTCAGGACTGCATCCAGGCGGGTCTCGAAAATCTCCAGAGAAGGGGACTCCACAGTCCATTAAATCACTGTGATGGTAAAATATCTAAAGTAACAAGGAAGCATATGATGTATAACATGGTCAGAGTAGAAAGATTAGAAAGGAAATATGAAAAAAGAAATAATGCAAGTCCATCTCTGGAGAGGCAAACTGTGAAACTGTGAAAGCCAGACTGCCCCACAGAACAAGGGTGATTCGCAGCCGCTCCACCTTCCTCATACCGTAGCAGGCAAGCATCACTGCAGTGAAGAGGTTTTGGGGTTTGTGCATAGTACTGATATAGCACTGAGGAAACAATGGCAGAGAGCTATTAGTGCCTAAATAAGTTAGCACTAATCATGCTGAAATCATTTGCCATTTTAGGAAATCCCATCCAATTGATTTACATAATTAGCTCTGCTAATATTAGAGGGTTCTTCTTTTGCCTTAAAATCATGCAAGGCACATAGAGGGAGCATGACTTCCTTTAACAGGACCGGTGCTCTCTAGAATCATTCTGAGATTCTCTTCCTCTTCCCTGTTTTTCCACTCCTATGACTTTACTTAAAATTCTTTAGCCACGCTATAAAAACTGTCTTAGAAAAACACAATTACTAGCCCATTGGACAAAAAATAAAACATTTTTTATGATGAACAGCTGAACCAGAACTTTCCACTGGAAAATCTGAAGGTCTCAATGCACTTCCAAGCACCTAATCTCTTGGGCTGAACATGACTTACTAGGAGATACAAGGAGCAAAACTGAATGACCCCAGAGGTGTTATTATCTCAGAAATCTTAGAACGGGGCCCTGCAGGTCAGACTTCAGGAGAATACACAGGGTTGGATGAGAAAATATGGCCTTTAATGCTTCATCTGTATCTGTACAGTATACCAAGAGGGCTTCAATATGCAGAGTGCATGATGCTAGCTCATTTTTAAGCTGACAAATCCAGCTACCAACATACACTTCAAAACTTACTTGGGGTAACATGCAGTCTTGGAGGAAAAGGCCAGGAGTGCAAGTGTTCTGCACCAACATACATATGACCACCTATAAAACCTTTGCTCTCAAAGCCAGGAAGGCTTATGCAAACTAAAATGAACGCAACAGACTAATGAAAAATAGGGCTTATTATAATGAATAAAATATTCCATATTTTAGCATGTAAAAATAAAAAAGCTAACATGACAATAGGCGACTGAAGTTCATTTATTTTTGGATTGTGCATTTGTGTCACTTCAACTGTACATAAAAAGTTCTTCCCTAACTCATATGGCTTTTTAGTAGTTTGCATAATGCAGAAACTAACAGCAGAAACTAAGCAGAGTCTATAATATGACTTCATTGCAGTTGATAGAAATGGAACAGCAAATGAAGTAACCATCCAATATCTGCTCTGAACTGGAAGATATTATGACTTACCAAATTATGTTAGATCTAATTTGGCAAAAAAAAGTCACTGTAAGTTAAATCTTTCCTCAAAATTACTGTCAGAAAGTCCATGTAGGCATCAAAGCAGTACTAGGATGAAATCCTAAGTCCTGTTTTATTATTAATACAATTTCATTAACACCTTTTGTAGTTGTGATTTCTACATATCTGAAGAAGAGGCTTTTCATTTTTAATCTCTGTACATCACTGCTACTCAGTCCATTCTTTGGTGCTGTGGCAGAGCAGCTGGTACTATATTGATTTTACCTTCATATATATATTTTGTCTCATTGATTGAAAAGTCATCAAAATAGCTTTAGGCTTATTTGAGGCTAATATCTAGGCTGCCTCACTTGTAAATGAAGGTATAAGCAGACTGTTTAGCACGTTAATATGCTAGCAAGCCAAAAACATTCCTACTTAATTCTCAGGGAGTCTCACACTCTAAGCATTTTCATCAGCGATTAAAGTATTAAGCATATATTGCAACAACAATTAATATATTTCAGTTTTCTGACAGTCTTCTGACTCTTCTGTCTAGGGTTTCAAAGCAATTTACTGATATGAATAAATTAATTCTCAGTACCCTGCAAGTAAGAGGTATCTTCCAGGGGCAAAAGCAACGTACCGAGCAATGTGCAGCCGTGTTCAAAACTGGCCTAAAGTCCAGTCCGGAGAACTGACACAATACTTAACTTCCAGCTATGGTTTAGGTTTTGCATACAGTCCACAGTTCTGAGTAGTAAGACTCATATTTCTCAATTCATGGATTGAAAATCAGAAATGACTGAGGAAAACAGTCAAATTAATTACAAATGTATGTAAGATTTTACAGCCAAATGACAATTTTTTCATCATAAAACTCTGACCACTTTCCTACCTCCAACTCCATCAAGTGTTATTTCATTTGCATTCTCAAAAGTGATACTTTAGAGCAAGTGTAACTGCCAATGCACAATAATTAAGATTCTCTCTTGAAAATAAAAGTGTGTGAATATAAGAGGTTGCAAATTTGAAGCTTGAAACCAGAAAAAAATTAGCTTCATCTTTTCCGCATTCTTATTTTTTCCAACACACCCTTAAGGGTGCAACTTTTTGGAGTTATAAGCATCCAAAAGAACAGAAGCAGCTGTAGTTTTTAATAATCCTGCTAAGTTTAGAAATAGTATTAAGAACACAGTAGTGTTCAGATGATCCAAAAACCACCAAACATTATCACCATGGTTCCCTACCCTATAGACAGAAACAGATGACACCAAGCAAGAACATTTCTTATAAACAGATGACAGGAAAATTGACTAACTTCAGTCTGCTGTTCATTATTGCCACCGCTAAATGCTGGCTGCCCCATTGATGTTATAAAGAGATGTTGTATGAGATAACAAAAAAGGTTTTTACAAATACATTAACAACAAAAAGAGAGCCAGGGAGAATCTCCACCCCTTATTGGATGCAGAGGAGAAGATTGTCAACAAGGATGAGGAGAAGGCTGAGGTACTTAATGCCTTCTTTGCCTCAGTCTTTAATAGTAAGACCAGCCACCCTCAGGGTATTCAGCCCCCTGAGCTGGAAGACAGGGATGAAGAACAGAATAATCCCTCCATAATCCAAGAGGAAGCAGTTAGTGACCTGCTACACCAACTGGACAGCCACAAGTCTATGGGCCCAGATGGGATCCACCCGAGAGTGCTGAGGGAGCTGGCGGAGGAGCTTGCCAAGCCACTCTCCATCATTTATCAGCGGTCTTGGTCAACAGAGGAGGTCCCAGATGACCGGAGGCTTGCCAACGTGACACCCATCTACAAGAAGGGCCAGAAGGAGGATCCAAGCAATTATAGGCCTGTCAGCCTGACCTCAGTGTCAGGAAAGATCATGGAATGGATCATCCTGAGTGCACTCACGTGGCATGTGAAGGACAACCAGGGGATCAGGCCCAGCCAGCATGGGTTCATGAAAGGCAGGTCCTGTTTGACCAGCCTGATCTCCTTGTACGACCAGGTGACCCGCCTGGTGGATGAAGGAAAGGCTGTGGATGTTGTCTACTTGGACTTTAGTAAGGCCTTCGACACAGTCTCCCACAGCATTCTGCTAGAGAAACTGGCAGCCTGTGGCTTAGACAGGTATACTCTTCGCTAGATTAAAAACTGGCTGGATGGCCGAGCCCAGAGAGTTATGGTAAATGGCGTTAAATCCAGCTGGAGGCAGGTCTCAAGCGGTGTTCGTCAGGGCTCAGTTTTGGGGCCAGCCTTGTTTAATATCTTTATTGATGATCTGGATGAGGGGATTGAGTGCACGCTCAGTAAGTTTGCAGATGACACCAAATTAAGTGGCAGTGTTGATCTGCTTGAGGGTAGGAAGGCTCTGCAGAGAGATCTGGACAGACTGGATCAATGGGCTGAAGCCAACTGCATGAGGTTTAACAAGGCCAACTGCCGGGTCCTGCACTTCGGTCACAACAACCCCAGGCAACGCTACAGGCTTGGGGAGGAGTGGCTGGAAAGCTGCCTGGCAGAAAAGGATCTGTGGGTCGTGGTGGACAGCCGGATGAACATGAGCCAGCAGTGTGCCCAGGTAGCCAAGAAGGCCAACAGCATCTTGGCCTGTATCAAGAATAGTGTGGCCAGCAGGAGTAGGGAAGTGATCGTGCCCCTATACTCAGTGCTGGTGAGGCCGCAGCTTGAGTACTGTGTTCAGTTTTGGGAGTCACAGTATAGGAGGGACATTGAGGTGCTGAAGCGTGTCCAGAGAAGGGCAACAAAGCTGGTGAGGGGTCTGGAGAGCATGTCTTATGAGGAGCAGCTGAAGGAATTAGGATTGTTTAGTCTGGAGAAGAGAAGGCTGACAGGAGACCTTATTGCTCTCTACAACTACCTGAAAAGAGGTTGTAGTGAGATGGGAGCTGATCTGCTCTCCCAAGTAACTGACGATAGGACAAGAGGAAACGGGTTCAAGTTGCACCAGGGGAGGTTTAGGCTGGACATTAGGAAAAGATTTTTCACTGAAAGAGTTATTAAACATTGGAACAGGTGTGGTGGTTAGTGGTCAGAAGATCACGTGAGAGATGTAGGGGTCGGCGTTCGGAAGATCACGTGATGTGACGGAAAGGTAGACGGTAAACCCCTCCCCTTGAGCAGAGCTTGGCCAGGTATATAAGCTTGTGACGCAGTTTAATAAATGGACATCTTGTATCCACCACATTGGTGTCTGTGCTCTTTGTCCCCGAGGCGTGTCTATCGCCTCGTAGGCCTCCGGTGGAACATGTCCACTTCCTATTGCTGATTACGGGTGACGGTGTTGCAGCTTGTCGTAGTGAGTAACTGCAACAAACAGGCTGCCCAGGGAGGTGGTTGAGTCACCATCCCTAGATGTGTGTAAAAGTCATGTAGATGTGGTGCTTAGAGACACGGTTTAGTGGCGGACCTGGTAGAGTAGGGTCAATGGTTGGACTAGATGATCTTAAAGGTCTTTTCCAACCTAAACAATTCTATGATTCTATAGCTAAGCAAAGTCCTGAGTATAGATTTCAAGATGAATGAAAAGGTAGATATGACTGATATAAAGACATCTCACAGTGTCATGCAACTTAAAGTGTCATGCACCTTTTAAGTAAATATCTATTTAATAAGTCAGCATATTTTAAGCAACTGCTATCACTTCATTAAAACCTCACTTTCCTTGTGCCCTTACAAAATCCTGTTGCTGCTTCATGAAAGACCAGCATAGTTAGAAGCTAAGGTTCAATGCAGACAAACAAGGAGTGAGGAGACCAGAATTACTGCAAGGACCTGTAATTTCAGTGTACATGATATGTGGCTTCTGAGTTAGCATGCTATGTTACTAAAGAAGTACTCTCTCTTTTCCTAATAAAGCTTATTTGATCCTTAGCAAGAAAAATGTCTTAATCAAGGTAGGGGAACAGCATCTTGAAGGTCTAGGCATTTAGAATTACTTTCACTATTGCTCACCAAAAAATAGGACGTGTGAATGCCTGACAACACTAGGTATAAAAGAATTCAGCAGGAGTATGCAGAACAATAATGATGCCTGTGATCATCCAGTATGAAGAGCTATTTAAAGAGTTAAGTCAGAAAATCTTTCATAATGTATCTAACCAAATAAGGGGACCAATAACTGACCTAGTTAATGCCTGCTTCCAGTCTCAAAAATAAAAATGATCATATGCAGTTTGAAAAAAATGTGTCCCACTTTGAAAAAAATGTGTCCCACTAAAAGTGGAAGTTGTAAATTATCAGAAACCTTCTACCTACACTAGCTATAGCATTGAAATGAACCTTAAGGCACTGGACTATGAAGCAACTTCAATTTATTATGTAAGCAAAATGCCAAGAACTACTTCTATATCTGTATAAAAAAACTACTAAGAAAACGCCTTCAGTTAACCACACTTGCTGCTTCTCATTTGAGAGTGAAAGCAAGTAAGGCCTCATCAATGCTGCCATCTACAGAGCGCTTCTCCATATCAAATTTTTTTTTTTTTTTTTTTTTTATATTAAGACCTTGAGATTTTGCATTGCCTGATAATAAACTGCTTGGAAACCAAATGTACACCACATTAGTTTCCACTTGCAGCAGTCCCAAACAGACTTATATTCTATGTATTTTTTTCCTGGGGGGAAAAAGGTGGCGAAGAGCCACGGAACAACAATGATTTCCAAGCAATTTCAGAGAGAGTTACATCCGCTCACGCTGCTGTGGCTAATGTCACCTGCAGTAGTAAAGCACCACTCACTTCGGCAGTTTACAGGGAATATAAAAATCAAGGAAGAACAGTGAAAGATTTGCACATAAATAGCTGAACTAAAACTAAAAAAAAGCCTTCAGTGTATCCAGGAACATTATCACCTTTCTTTTGCTTCTCCATAAAAACAAGATAAGTAAATTAATACATGAGTAAAATAAATAATTCACTCTGATAAATGCATTCTATCTCAAAATATAACATTTTCTATTTAATCTACCACTACAACTGCTTCATGTCACAATTTCCAACTGTCAGAAGGTACAAGCAAATCTCTACATAGAAAAAGCTAAGTGAAAAATATGACAAAAAAATAGATACATACAAAGGAAAGTAGATAAAATGATCTCTACAGCAACGTTTTGTCTTGCTTTACAATACAGACAGTAACCTATATAATTTGAAAGGGTGTTTTGAATTATATTTACTACAAACTCAGGCAGCTTTCTTTAATATAGATAAATCTCACTCTAGAAGGTACAATTATGGTAAAAACTTTGCGTTGTCTTGTCTTCAGTCAGCTCTTCTGTAAACAGCAGGTTTCACCGTGTAAGACCATGTTTCAGCCCCAAATACACTAAATCCCCTTCAGTGTGTTCTCTTCTGTAATCACAAAATGCACTCCAGTTAGGAAATGAAGTCATAATTGTTCATGCATTTCCAGTGCTAAACCTTTAACTAAATATACAGTGCCAGGTTAGCTCCACAGCCCCAGAAATGTTGTTTGTTCTGGCAGAGAGAGCTGGCCTTGCTCCAACAACTCGCCAGTCCATTACAGACATGCTAACTGAATGCAGAAAGGACTCATTTTCTTCTATGTGTGAGATTCCTGATAAAATGTATTTGACTATTCAAGCTGCACACATTGCCAGGACAGGTTGAAAACCAGGAAAGAAAATGAAGCCTTTGCCATAAAGCATTTCTGAATGCTGCTGGGAGAGCACAACCACAAGACCTTGGTACTGCCAGAGCTGTTTCCATGTCTTCTGCTCCTTGCGCGACACAGCTGACTGTCCTCTCCCACCAACAGCTCCTCCTGCCCAGAGGATCCCTTCAGAAAAACGGCCCTGCCTTTTCCAAGCTTTCACCCTGTTCACAGCCCTTCCCAGACCAACCACCTCCCGCACTTCCACCATGAGGGATACTCGTATTCAAGATCTAACGTGATCATCCTGATGCCTGTTCACAGGGTCATATAGGATCTGCCAAAAATTTCAGCTCAATCCTGCGCACGATGCCTGCTCCTCATCCATACTGTATTTTTTAATTCCAGCAAGTTCATATTCTCCTGCTGACTGGCATCTTAAGCAGATGATGATCTGATAGCTAACAGTGATTGTCACTTGTAAGTGTATCTATAGGATTCATTGCATACGTGGTAAAGCCCCTGATTTTCAACACAGAGCACCAGTCCGTTCCAAGAGGGAGTTAGCAGGGTGCTGCAGTGAGCACACGTACCTTAGAAACTAAAAAAGTTTATGAAAATGTTAGCAAAGCATCTACAATACATGAGATAAGTGAATCGAGCACGCAGTGGGTTTTACAGGCATGCATATGCCCTCTCACAGTGGACAGCATTTCCAGTAAATGACATTCAAAAGCAGAACTTGTCAATAAAAAGGGTGGCATTAACAGCTGTACACTTTCAAAGCTCATGCTCAGTAATTCACAAAATTCAGCCACTGGGTAGTAATGTTCCAGTCACTTTTGTACAGCAATGAGATGTTAGTGTAGATCAGAGACTCAAGGTACACACACACTAAAATGTGATTCTGCTGTCACACATGCTGAGCCACTGGACACTGATGTCTTCCCACTGTTTCCAGCAAAAACCGAAACTTCTAATGCCTGCCAGGTGAATTTTTCTACCATATGGCTGTAGCACCATACACCTGAGGCTGTGCGAAAGATGCTTCTGCAGAGCATGGTGCAGGTACAAATAAACACCTACCCAGCTGACGTGCAGGGACTTGTTTCCACTTTACCACTACATTGAATAGGATCTGAACAGATTTTAACAACTTGCCCATTTTACAGAAAACTTGAAGGAATCCAAGATACTAAAGGCCCTTTCAACCTCCATTTCTAGCTCATTCCCCTGCATTCATGATATACCACGCCATGGAAGGATGTAACAACACGAACAGCAGTGGAGCACAGAAAATGATGCTCCCTTGAGCACACATCAGGCACCATGTGGAAAACCTGTCAGCAAGCTCAAATGAGCAAAGATACGTTTGCTTGGATTTTCTATATAAAGTTTTGTACACATGATAATTTGGAGAGAAGTTGTTTCTATTCTAACTTCATATGAATTTCAAATACTTAGTTTTATTTTAAAGACAGCAGTTATCTAGAAGCCAAAAATCTAGGCAGCCTATCTTAGGCCTGAAAATACAAAATCTGTTGAAAGCAAAACCAGTTAGGCCAGCTCTGAAATTACCAGCACAGAGGATACACTTTAATTAGAAGGTTTTCACCAGCAGATTCTTGTAGACAGCAAGTACCTGCCTAAAAAAAATGATGTAAGAAGAAAAGCTGCCAAAAATTTTTCAACAGACATGCAGACATCACATGGATGAAAGGGGAAAATATTTTTAAAAGGTCATGGCAAATAATCAAATTTGCTGCTAATTCTGTAACCAAATATGATTACATACAAAACAGACATTGCTAGAAGGAACCTCTAGGTAAAACTTCACTCCACCTTTTTCATTCTACTTTTCCTTGTGTTTTTACCTACTCGCGTCCCTGCACAAACGTTAAAAGTGAAAATGTCTAATGAAAGCCATTCAGGCACTATTTTATATACTCACTTCAAGGAGAAGCAACTTTTCCCTTTTCTTATATTCTCTAACTACAATGGAACAACAAAATGATAAATCTAACTATACAAACCATTGGTAAAAGTATGCCAGCCCTTATCATATCCATTTGTTCAATTTTACTGCAAAGGATGCCCTTTGGCAGTTCATCCCTCAGAGCAAACACCAACTCCTCCGTGCAAGTACATGCGCAATCTTTCTTAACCTTTAAAACACTTTGAGCACAGGAATTTAAATAGTTACTAGCAGCTTCACAACACAAAGTCAAATCATTTTGCTCCATCTGTATGCCAGACTATAATTGTGAAGGAAGCTGCAAGAGCAGATCTTTTGCTGAAGGTCTAGAACAGAAGAACCACCCAACAGTTATGGATATCTATGCCTGGCGTGAATGTTACTTCTGATCAGCTTACTGAGTATTAGTTTTATTTCCAATGACATTTTAGGCATCAGTGCAGGATCCAGGAAGAGAAGCCATTATAAAATGTAATTAAAACGTACTATTAAACTTTTCCAAAATCCCAAACCTATATGGAATATACAAAACATCAAACAGCCCGCTACATCTCAAGCAGGTATCAAAAACCTGCATGTAATTCTTTTTGAAAATAAATTTAAATGCTCCTTTTTTTCAGGAAACTAAGTATCAGCATCAAGTAATGAGTGAATTCTCTGACACCACTGAATTACCATCTGCCTGTGGAGATAAAGTCTACACAGAAATGCCTAATGCACCAATGCACAATGAGGTGAGCATCCAACACCACGAGACGGTCCATCCCCTGGGCACGCATGGGATGCCAGGTGCAGAACAGCCTCTGAGGCTCCCTGGGTAATGTCATGACTGTTTTAGTGGGAAGCTGGCTACCTACTGCCATTTGAGTCTGACTGCTGGATTCAGTGTGAAACTTCTATAATTGCTCAGTCATAACCAAATATCTGTAACAACATCTCTGCGTTACGACGACTGCTTTCCCTCTCACTTCCTTGGAGCTGGACGTATCAGTTCTCCTTCTGACTGTGGGATCACTGCCCACTGGTTCAGTAAGACCAAATCCTTCTCACTTTTTTGTAAACTCCTTCAAGGTCTCCACCTCGAAGGCATCTAAGCAAAGACTCACTTTAGGATCACTGCCCACACAGAAAAAAGCAGACCTGTTTGTTTCACTGCAGTGAGTGAACAGTCCTTGGATCCTCGAGCTCTATCAAACTAACGCTTGCATCACACAGTCTGATCCCACTTTCAGTCACTGAACCAGCACTTCTCCAAGTCATTGTCACATTCATATTGCCCACTTGCCTGAAGAATATAAAAATACAATACATATCCAGCCATGTTTCAACAAATCTTCTTCATTTGTTAGATGGTACCAATGCACTAGCCTTTATCTAAATAGATGCAGTATTAATAGGTTTTCAGATCAAAGCATAGTTTGATGGGGTTTATCTGAAACATTAACAAAAAGTGACTATTTCATCTAGTCTACAACTCCTTAAATATTAATGAGAATTCATTTTAAGAGAGAAAGGAAATAGCCAAATCAAATACGTGACATCTTCTATAAGCAACCTTTTAACTTTTTACCTTATAAAGTGATCCCTATATGATGTTCAAGCTAACATAAGCTCAGACTAGTGACCAGTCCTTGCCTGCTTGCATTTGCCAGAGCAATGAAACTGAATTCTTAATTGTATATATTTGCATCTTTGTGGTATAATAAAAATGCATTTGATTGCATGCAGAATTTATATGCTTTGGCAAGTTCAGCAACAAATCACAGTTTATGTTTAGGGTAACATTTAAGTATTTTAGAATGAAGCTGCACCTATAGAAGACTTAAAGACTTTCAAGTTTGGGACATGCCTTGCCTCTGCCTCTCGGGTGTCTTTACTTCCACAATGTTGCACTTCATTGCAGGGCTGACTGAGCAAAGGCTTGTGAAGTTGTCCCTTGGGTGCTTCCTCATCTCTGACCATCCCTGTCTAATCATTTCTTTTTTCTGAGATAACCACATTCCCTATCTTTCTGTCATAAGGAGGGGGAAAAAAAAAACCAAACAAAAAAACACAACCAAAAAAACAAAACCAAAACCAAACCCCTAACTTTCAAGATTATTAGACATGCTTTATAATTAATAACTATGAGTATTCTCCCCAACATTTGCTTGCTTGATTAATTGCCCTCATTTTTTGTGTTGACTTTGAAGAAACCTCCAACATTTCACTTTTGTGTGAATTTGTTGAAAAGAAAAGATTTAATGGTATCTTTCTTTACATAATGGTAATACACCATACAGTGATATAGCACATTTAGTTTGTATAATAGCTCTTCTGCATTTTTATCTGCACAGTTGTTTGAACAGATCTTTAATGTATCTCAGAAAATGTGAGAATGAACTGAGAGCAGACAGAAAAACAACTCATATACAACACTAGCTTTAAAATGAGAGACACTGTCATCTCCCAGTTCAGCAAAAGGGATAATAATATCCACTGACCTTTATACAGTATTTTTCCAACATAGAGACCATATTATTTTCTAGAATTTCCCAAACTTGTACACGTGTTATACAGGTTACCCATCTGGACTGGAAATCTAACACATCAGAATATGATTAATTTACTGTATAGGAACAGGTCATCTGCCCAATTCAGTGGATATACTAAAGATACCCAGGTGGCCTGGGCAAACATCCCAGATGCTCCAATTTTAGCAAGATAAGATTTATGGATTAAAAAAAGACATTGAAAACCTGTATGTACAGTAGCCCTAATTATGGGTATTTTTTTAGAGTCTCTATTAAAGCAGAAATTTTGCTAGTGTTAAATGTTTAATCATTAATTTATTCCTGTTACAAACTTACAAGTTTTTTACAAATGTACCATGGATTTTGGGAAGAGAAGCTCTATAAATTCTTGTTACTACTTTAATACTACTGTTTTACTACTATAATTATTTCAATGATTTTTGGCAATGGTGTTTTTGTTTTATATCAGATTCATCTTTCCAATTTCAAGCTAATAATCCACAAATCTATGTCCAGCATCTATGGCTTTAAAATCCATTTTCAAAGCCAACAGAAAAGTGCTCCCCGATAGAAGAAGCCCTCCTGAACCAGCTGGACCTGGCTGATAGGTGGTACAGAAGCTCATGATCCACAACATTGATCTATGAGAAGCGGACACCAAATGAAGCAGGCTTCTTTCAGCCTCCTTGGCTCAAAACGATTACTGAACAACAGATCCAGCAAGTAATCATCTGCTGCAGAAGCTGGGAATAACTTGGACTCCCTACAACTGCGTTATACACAACAGCTCAACGACTTCCTATGTGTTCACGTAGGAAGAAAACTCCAATCAGCAGAGCTCTGTTTTTAGAGTCAATGAATGCTCTGCCCTCTTCCCACCCTGCCTTCCTTGATCCCATCCCCTTCATTTTCCTTCGGACATATAAACAAATACATCGACAGAAATGTCTCTCTCACCTCTGTCAGGTGACAAAATAGAGCATAAACCTTGATGTCTCCTCTGAAGATATGATTTTAAAGATGTGGAGTCACAACAAAAAACACAGTCATAATTAGATATATAATAGCAACCCATTTTTTGTAGAGTAAGAAATCATACAGTTACAACTGTCACTACATTTGCAGCAAATCAAACACAGTGTGACTAGTTTTGGTCTTCTAACAGAGGTCACACCAGCAAATTACTTTAAAAAAAACCCAACAGCATCATTTCCACTAGTGGTATGTCATATTATTACCCTTACCAGGAAAACTTTGCTGCAGCCCTATAAAGAAACCTACATTTCAGAACAGAAACTCTTTCCAAGTGGAAAGCAACAATATAAATGATCCGCTCCTTAAAGAATTCATTACTGAATCAAATCTTTTAGTTATATTTTGCCACTGGTGGATTCTGGCCAGACTACAAATGGCCCTGGGATAACTCTGCGTTTAAAGAAAATGATTTTTTGCAACAGCTGATATGTATGTAACAAAGCCATAGGACTTGGCACAGTAGGTGGTGACATTAAAAACTAACTCATGTTGTTATTAAATTTCTATTTTTTTCAACTGCTTCTATGAAGTCTTTGACATGAAAAAGATTCCAGCTGCTCAGCGCTATTCAAGTCGTTTAAAATACATACAGCTTAACTCATATTTAGAATAGAATATTTCAGTTGGAAGGGACCTACAATGATCATCTAGTCCAACTGGATAATAAGATGTAAGATAATAACTATGGTGACTTTGGACCAGGCATCCCTTGATAATTACTTTTATAGTAGATTCTGTGTCTGACCAGTAGATTAATTACCAGTATTTTAGTGAAGTACCTAATCCAGAGGAAGAAAAGTCCAGAGGATTCATTCTTGTTCCACTGCTTCTGTATTATTTGTGCAACACTGTACAGCCCTCTGTGCAGTTCTCATCTATTTGTATAAGACAAGTACACTGCAGCTATTGAATAATTTGGTCCTACTATTATTTTGGTACAGAGAACATTAATATAGATCAAAACAATCAACCGTAAACAGAATTAAAAAAGACAGAGACCTGGTAAGGTCACTAAGGTTTACACTGAAGAAGCATCTGCCTGTGGTCAAGTATGCTGATGAAAAGGTTGTGTGTACCCCCTCAAAACTGTTCATGATGACAGCAGAAGCACAATTCTCATTCAAGGTCAAGAAATAGGAGAAACAATCCACAGGCGAACAAAGCTGCAACTAACGTACAGGGTGAGTGGCCATGCCCGGACAAATGAGAAAAGCCAGTTCTTAGCAGATCAGTCAGAAACATTAACCGTATGGGTTCACTGAAGTTAGACAACCAAAAGCAAAATTGGCACAGCCTGACCAATACAACACTCCAGGGTTTTGTGCTATGCGCACATACACAGCAGAAAAAAAACAGAAGACCAGTTTTTGGAGTTATATTTATGCCATTTCTTGCCCTATATCTAAGTGTGGAAACCATTTTAGAGTTACAAAATAAACAGTACTCCACCTCCATCTGAACTGCAGCAAGATATTCTTTCCCCTGTGACTATGAACAAGCCACCCCACAATGGCAGTCAAAGGTCAGGTGAAGACTGTTCTTGGCAGGATTCAAAGTAATGACTCAAAAATCAGTTCCACATTCAACTTTCCCCCAAATCAAGTCCCTTTTCTTTGTACCAGAAGCAAACGTTTTAAAAAATGAAAAAGATCCATGAAAGAAGTCATTGTATATGGTTCTGATCACTCACAGGAGGCTTAGCAGTACTTGTGAGAAATGTATAAATACAGTATTTCCTATGTAAAAGAAAGAATGACATAGTCTGCATGGAAACAGACTTTTATTTATCATATCTAATTTTACTAGAATCGAACCTCTTAAGTAATTGCAAGGTTTTCACATTAACTCTGCCTTTAGAGCTGCAGGATTCACAAGGGGACTTGCTGCAACAAGTAAGATTTACAGTGCACCTGGTAGGAAACTGATCTGGTTATTGATAAATGTTACTTGGCATTCTACATGCTGTGAAAGTTTGTTCAGGGTAGTTCATTGCTCCCCTGCCATCCATCATTCATTCATGGGATTAATTTAGTTAACCAGCTCAAACATGGTTCTTATTTTAACATTTCAAAAAGTTTTATGTAACACCTGCATTCTACTATATCAGCATTACTTGGGTGTACATACTTCAATTTTGTGTTGAATTCAGATGCCTCAGAGACCAATATTATAGGGAAAAAAAGACTGTTTGGAAAGACTTTGTTCATACTTTTTGTGGCAAGAAAACTGTATATGGCTTGTATATGTGATACAACCAGTTCGGTAAAGCACGCTTTGCTATAAAAGCGGACTCTTAACTGAGTCATCTATTTTATAAACATAAGGGATTTTATTGTTTTAATGACTTATTCACTTCCTCATGACATTTAGATGTCTTCTCTTTCTTGTTATAGTGAAGGGTAGCACAAGAGATAAGAGGCGCTTGTAAAAATATTTTGGCCAATTATGCACCCAAATAAATATCCTCAATTGCCTATGGCACATAGATGTAACTAGACAATATATTTCTTCTAAGGCATAAGGCTATTTAGAGACGTGGTTGAATAAGCACATCAAAATATAGAGTTTCTCAAGAGCTGAGCTGGAAAGGTCAGGAGAAAACTATTAAAATCTGTGACTTCTTTCTCTTTGGAGAAAAGAGAAAGATAAACTATGGCAAACCATGGAGAAGGGGCAGAGGAGAAGGAAATGAAGAAAGTTACTATTGTAGAAAGAGGTTTTATTTGTCAGAAGCAGAAACTGAACAAGAATATTTCCAAACTGTATTATAAATTCAATTACTAGTATTAGTTTATCCTCTACTTGTCAGGCTTCTGTATGCATCATCAGGGTTTTGCAACCTCTTCCTCTTCTCCTGTGTGTCTCATTGTCTGCACACAGGGCCAGGTGATACAGTGCAGCTGTGTAACATTGGGTCAGACTGGTGGGAAAAGACCAGTGGGAGAAGGAGCTGAGGCTCTTGGCCTTTGAATGAGCTGTTTTCCAAGTACGGCTGTGGAAGCCACCTACCTCACTGATCCGGACCTGACACTGATTGCCGATTGACTTCCCAGCTTGACCACCAACCTGTCTGATCACCATGCAGCGCTACAGGCTTGGGGAAGAGTGGTTGGAAAGCTGCCTAGCAGAAAAGGACCTGGGTGTGTTCGTCAACAGCTGGCTGAATATGAGCCAGCAGTGTGCCCAGGTGGCCAAGAAGGCCAATAGCATCCTGGCTTGTATCAGGAATAGTGTGGTGAGCAGGACTAGGGAAGTGATCGTCTCCCTGTACTCAGCACTGGTGAGGCCCCACCTCGAACACTGTGTTCAGTTTTGGGCCCCTCACTACAAGAAAGACATTGAGGTGCTGGAGTGAGTCCAGAGAAGGGCAATGAAGTTGGTGAGGGGTCTAGAGAATAAGTCCTACGAGGAGTGGCTGAGGGAACAGGGGTTGTTTAGGCTGGAGAACAGGAGGTTGAGGGGAGACCTTATTGCTCTCTACAACTACCTGAGAGGACGTTGTAGCGAGGTGGGGGACAATCTCTTCTCCCAAGTAGCAAGCGATAAGACAAGAGGAAACAGCCTCAAGTTGCACCAGGGGAGGTTTAGATTGGATATTAGGAAAAATTTCTTCACAGAAAGGGTTATCAAGCATTGGAACAGGCTGCCCAGGCAAATGGTTGAATTGCCATCCCTGGAGGTATTTAAAAGACAGGTAGACATGGTGCTGAGGGACATGGTTTAGTGGTGGTTTTGGCAGTGTTAGGTTGATGGCTGGACTCAATGATCTTAAAGGTCCCGTCCAACCTAGACGATTCTATGACTTATCTCAAAATTACTGTGGCTGAACCTGGCTACTGTCACCAGACCTGCTCTGCCCTTCTTGTTTGGCTATTGTGGGATGGCACACTTGGTGAGGACACTGCCTTGCTCTCATTCTTGGCTCCCCTTCCATCCCAGAGCAGCCTTCCCTTGCTGCTTACTAACATCAGCTCCCACGTAAAACAACTGGCCATCTTTGGTTTGGTTTTCTATTAGTTGTTAGCATCTACACAGTGGTATCTCCCTATAGTTGATAATCTCCTGTGGCTAATATAAATTCTGTCACCAAAACCATGACATGAGGAAAATAGTTTCTTGAATTCAATGAAGTCTTTGGAGAAGAGACAGACTGTATTTGTATACTTCTTTATGTAATCAGGACTTGAATTTTGGGTAGATTATGGTAACATCTAGTTGCAGTTATAATAAAATGGTCCTATACTGGATTTGTGTACAGCAAAAGATTCCATGTACATCAAATTATGCAAAGGGCATGAGGAATAGAAACCATATTTATGGATACAGAAGATGCTCAGAAGACTAATAATCAAGCACACATGAAAGCTGTTAACGTAAAACCGAGGTTCAGGCCTGCGCATTGAATACAATGAAGATGTCTAAAGAACTATGGAGCAAGCTGCAGAAAACCTTGTTACACATTCACATAACCTTAATTTCACTATTCTGCAAACTAGAAAGTTTGGTTTAGTAAGTATTTCACACAGAATTGTTATTTGCATAGACAAAGCATAGCCAACTTTTTTCTGTTAAACAGTCAATTTTCTTTTTTTTTTACATCTGGGTAGCTGCTCCTATTTTCTGCTTAATATTCTTTTCTGGTTCTTTAAACTACAGAAAGGACCGCCCCCAAAAAAGTCACAAACTCATCACATTCCATACAATGTTCCAGAGCAGCAATTGTGCTACGATGATCATCCCTCTACCACTGAGGGAAGTGAACGTCTGCACCCCCAGAGAGTAGCACATTTGCTATTACAAGCTTGAGCTCAAAAGGTGAGATTGATAAACAAATACCAGGCCAAGTGCATCAAATGATCCACTGCTTGGTATATTGCACAAACACCTCTTGAAATACTGGATATACTAAAGAAACTGTGCTGTGCAATGATTGTCTTGAGAACACTTATAAGTAAATATGATTAGAAAAGTAAAATGAGGAGAGAGAAGACCAGTGTGAATAATTAACAATTCCACTTAAACCTCAGAGAGGAATTGTGTGGAAGGTTGTTGGTTAGGTAGGCAAGTATATATCATGCAACATTTTGTATTCTGCTAAGACGCCCAAGTCCCTTAAGACATTTCTCTTCGCCAGTCACTTCTATTTCAGATCACCAGTCTATAAAAAGAAAGAACTAATATATACTAGTGTACATGCAGCAACAGAGCTAGTATCTATATAAATATCCCTCAGAACATAATTGCCCACTCCCTATCATCTCATGCAAAGACACACAGGGAAAGCGAGGAGTTTGCAAGAAATCTGCTTCAGTACAAAATTCTGCTTGAAACCTTTTTGAAGTAGGTGGGAGGGGCAGAGGTACAAATATGAGAGAAAGTCACCACTTCTCTATCCAGTAACCTCTGCAACACTTTCAAATCTTTGAATTACCCAAGAAGCATGCCGCAGAGCGCCCACTTCACAAGTCCACCACGATACCCACAGCTAACAGATTTGGTTCAAAAGAGTTAAACCAAGCCATCATGGAGGCAAATGTTGAAAACAACACAAATGTCTTGAGCTGAAGTCATTTATGTGGCTGCATTTTTTGGTGCTCTCAGCATTCACCACAGTGCTAGACAGATTTTTCCTGAGGCACAGAACAGTCTTTTCCTTGAGAATGCTTGATCAAGCCAGTTCTCAATAGTACTGAACTCTGAGACAGCCATGTGGACCATCAGCTAAGCCAACAATGAGAAGGATCCCACCACAGTATGGAATCAGCCGTAAAGAAAAATAAATTTTGCTTTAAAAGCCATGTTTTCTTGCAGAATTTAAACCTCAGTGGTTTGTATATTTAATTCTTTTTAAGCATTCTGCTTTTGACAGTTAAATGAAATTAAATTAAATCTGATTTTAAAACAAAACAAAACAAAAACAAAAAAAACAACAAAACAAAACAACAACCAAACAAAATAACCTTTAGATTCCAGACCTTCTCTACTAAAGTAGAGAAGTAACTATATCCTTGGAATGAGGCTATCTTCTGGAAAGATACTTTCTGTAACATCCTGAACGTATTTATTAATTCCCCTACTATTGAAATGGATGGCTACTCTGCAAAGAGGTAACTATAAACGCTGTAAAACAGAGAGTTCATTTTTCTCCAGTTGTGAATTCCAAACAACAGTATTGTTAAACAGATCTTTTGCCCAGCCAAGACACTATTTTATTGCATACAATAAACTCTATCCTGGTCACATCAAGAGATCTCTTAAATGACTGACTTGTCTAACTGTCTAGCTACTAACCTCTGTGGGCTTTTTACCTAACTTGCCTGAGAAGAGTGTTTTTTGGAGAATGCTGAAAGACAGAGGGAGCTTTACTAATAGCTATAATTACATGCTCGGGGTAATTTAGTTGAAAATGAGCTGCATATTGTTTTCATGTGGCTTTAAGTTGCTATGTCTCGCAGTTAGGGGAGAAGCAGGAAGTCACAGGGAACCTACAAATTAGATAAATTGGATCAAAGCTAAGAAAACCATCTGCAGATCTACCTGTGACAACCTGTTTGCCCGACAACACAGGCAGTGATGAAGCAAACAAGCAAAGCACTAGCATATGCTGCTCAAGAGACAGCAGTAAACCACAGTGGAAAGCAAATTTTATTGCTATGTCCTGTTCCTAAGTACTATCAAAATGTGTTCATATTTCATCACTGAGAGCGTGCACTGAGTATTAACACAGTGGCAGAGCGCCACAAGTTAGCACTGTGGATGAGGCTTAACCATCCACCTCTACTGCCCAGGCAGGCAACAGGTTCAGAATATTATGAGAACGTGTCTGTTCCTACTGTTCAGTCTTAAAATACAAAAATCATATCACTGAATTCCTGAACCAGGTTAAAGATCTGCAAAACACTTCAACCTTAAATATCTCCTTTATTTCTCTGCTAGTCGAATGGTAAAGCTTTGATTCATGATTATTTAGAAATCAAACTATACTGGATGCTGAAAGGCAAGAAGGACAAGGGTGGAGGGAGCAGTGTCAATACAAAAGAAAAGCCAAAGGAAAAAGCAACCCAGGTCTTCCAAAGAAGGCTTACCTATATGCAGTGATGGCTGCCTGCTGTCTTACGTGACTTGAAAGAAAAAAATCCTGCTCCCTCCTTTTCACTCCATAGAGGCTTCATTTGTTTTTCAGAGAGGAATGCTGCAGCAGCCTGTGACATGGAACATTTCCTCCAGACCCCTTGCAAGCCCCACAGCCTCACGGCTGCCCAGCACAAGGGACATAAGGTTATCCTATGACAGAAGCAGACGGAAGTCTTTCACTTCTTATGTTTCTTTTTCTCAATCAGCAGTCAAGGGTTGTGCAAATGCCCTTCTGCCCTAAGAGTTTTGATATACTCAGCATATATCCTATCATCTAGCGTTTATAAACAAGCTTATTAAGAGCCACCAATGTGTCTGAAAAGATGCATTCTCCAATAAAAAGCACTTTCACATCTAACCAGAAAGGATCACTGGATGTTTCCCATGCCTATCTCACCATGGACCACAACTATCTCCCCATGTTTCCCCTGTCCTGTAAACAGACCACAGCCCATAGATCTTCCAACTGAAATACAAATAGAAATTTATTCCATTTCATATGTCATATTTAATTTATCTTTATGTGAAGTATTGCTGAATTTCCTTAGAGCTGCAAATATTTTGAACCAGACTCCTCCCTTGTCAGGAAACACTGCAGCAATATCTTTCTATGGAAGAGTCAGAGATTTCTCTAAAATCTATGATGAAACATATGATGTTTCCTTCAACCTCTCACTAGGTACACAGAAGGTATTGTACTCATATTTGACATGTAAACTGGCATGGCTTCTGCAGGTACCATAAAAAAGGACAACACTTAAAAAATTAAAAATCTTTCCTACCGGAATTCTCTTTGGGAAGCACAAAGCTCTCAACAGAGAAAATGACAAAAAAAGTGAAAAGCTATCAGAGGAAAAGGATGGTAAGAAAACTGCATCTCCTTCAGAATAAATCATAGCCTTTTACATATCTTTTAAGGGCATTGCTAAACATAATGACTAACATTTGTGAACAATTAGGTAAATGTCTACTGAGATTGCTCCACATGAAAGCAGCTTTAGAGGTTAAATGTTTTCATTCCAAGAGAAGGCTTAAAGAATAAGCGAAATTGCCTTGTGAAGTGCTTTGGGTAATGGCATCTTCATAAACAGAGACTATGCTTGCATAACTGGCTGCATGTGCACACACAGGTGTGCTTCTGTATGTGTGACTCTTGTCCTTTCGGTAACAGAAAATTGATTACATCTGTACATTTAGAATTTTATCCCAATTCTTAATATAAATATTCACAGATGTTGTTACCTTTGTTGCAGAGAGATTAGTCGTTGGCAGGTTGCAAACGTGTAGGTTAAATGAGAACACTGCAGCATCATGGGAATATCAGCACTGGGAAACAGACTTAAATAAATTCTCTAAAATTAATTGCAAACTTTTTGAATTACTAGAACTGGGAGGGTTTTTGACAGCTGATTATTGAGTTCTCATGTTGGACAATGTCCTGGAAGACCATCTAGAGATCTGGCTTCTTGCCAGCTTTTGCAGTATTTTTGCAGTTGGTGACAAAAGCGAATCCTACACTACACACAAAATGATCGTTCAAAGACATTTTAGCAGTGCTAGAAAAAGCTCTTTACATTAGCCTTAACAAAAAAAAAAGGTCTGATTTTTACAGTGAGTCGAGTATAGTCAGGAGTCTCAGCATTTGTTTATGTATTTTAAGGACTACAAGGTGAACTTTTAAGAATGGAGCTTTTTTTCAAGTTTCATCTCAGATCAAAGACTTTCTGATGCATTTCCAGTCACAAAAGCTTCAACATAGCTCTTGGGCTAGAAGGCAGCCCTTTTTAGGTAAAGGGTTGTTCAGGGATATGCCACTGAAAGTTTTCTATGGACTTCATTATATTTTTTGGCAAACAAGACAGAGACAAATCTACAGAATGGACAATGACACAGGTAAAAAAGTTCCATAGAGAGAATTGATGTGCCTTTTGTTTAAGGTCTAGGACTCAGACATTCATATTGATTATTATTTCAACAGCTGTGCATTGAACCACTCTCTTTCTCAGCACTATGTAAAGATTAACCAACTTTGGCTATATTTCAGTAGCCATTTGACATTGGACCCAGAGTCAACAGTAGAGTCTCAAGCCTTGCCTTTGCATGAACCAGGGCACCTTGTAGATCTAACATTAAAAGGCAGTAACAGAACACAAGAGGCTAGACAACAGCTACAGAGCAATCCAGAGCTACAGAGCAAATGCCAATGACGGCAGTAAGATTAAAACATAAAACTTGGAGTAATTTAATAGGCAACAGAAAACAAGATACTGAACTTGGATTGTCATAATGAGAAGCTGTAAGCCATTCTGAATGGTGGCTATCACTGAACATGTCAAAAAATGAATTATCTGAATATTAATGACAGTCAGAGAGAAGTTCTCGCTTAAACGTCTTTCTACTTTTCAACCAGCTATAAAAGAATGTACCAAAGGTAGGAGAAAGCCATTATCATTTTGTGCTGCTTTTATAGACATGGAACAAATCAAGAAAGTCTCTGTGAGGCACTGCTAAGATTTCACCTGTAAAACTGTCTGCCATTTCAAAACTCAGTGGTAGAAGTGTCAGATAAAAGAAGGACACTTAAAGAACAGAAAATTACTGAAATGGCTAAAGAAATTGAATTATGAGGAATACATTAAAGAAACACATTTATACTTCTGTAGTTAATAAAAATACTAAGGGGGAACTAAAATTTGATTAACTGTTTTTCAGATCTCAGTGTGCTTCATGTACTGCATTACAGAACCGAATGGAGCTTCTCTGAATATGTTCTGATCATTATCAATGCTGCAAAAACATATCCTTCTGTCAAGAAAAACAATCCTGGCTAGCCAGAGAAAAATTATTTCAAGCAGTATATTCACCAGTGAAAAGAAGAAAAAGTATGTATATGATAAACAGAGAAATGAAGATAATATAAACCCTCCACTATTGATTTAATTGAAATTATATTAAAACTAGCAGCTGATAAAGCCTTACAACATTGAATTAGACTGTAGTAGATTGTTAGATTTTCTTTCTGCTTCAGTAATCAAGTACACTCATACACACTTCAGTCACTGAGTTCCTATTACACTATGCACGTCTTTCAAAAACTTTAGAGTCCTGTTTGGGATTTGGATTATTTATACATTTACTTCTTCACACATTTCAAATTATTAAAAACATATTAAGTATATCCAGAACCCATGGATTTTTACAGCTTAGAAACTTCTACATCACCTTGTACATGAGGACAGAGAGAAAGGGGGAAAGTTTAGATGCTATATTGGAGCAATTTTTTACCATACCAAAAAGGGGTTTTAAGGTCTTTATGGAGTCAAACAAAGGAAGCAGTATTTTATTTAATGTTTCTGTTAACAAGTACTCACTTATACGCAGATTATCTTTATTTGACATTTCCTGCAGAGCCTGTTGTCATAGTGAGTTGACCTGAGTGGAATTTGATGATCCAATCTACTTTTAAAAAGCTGTTATTATATTATTATTTTTTCTCAGATATTATACCATCTTCACCCAGAACTTTTCTACAACTTGCAAGATTACCATTTAAAAATATACTTAGATTAAGTTATTAATAAAATATCAGATTTGGGGGATAGTCTTGCACTTTTTTTTCAGCCTTTTAAATTTAATGCTCTAGAGCCTAAAATTTTAAGCTACAAGCTCATTCCCTGTGGCACTGCAATTCTCCAGGTTTTGGCACAGGATATGCAAATGAGACCCAGTCTATACCATTGTGTAAACCAGTCATGTCTAACTTTGCCTGGGACACTGAGTTTAAGAAAAGTTTTCCAGCCATTTAAGGTTCTCCAGAATTCAAATGGAAAAAGCATATAAAACCCCCTCAAAACTAAATAGATAAATAAGCAAATATCCTCAGGACTCATACAGTTCTTCTTCAAAGTCACCTGCAGTCCACTTTATTTACACTCCTGCTCTATATAAAACCATTTTCAAAGAAAACTTCTGCTTGAAAGACAAAGGGAGGAAATACTTGGTTCAGGCAACAGTAGCAAGTGAATGCAGATGCCTTATTCTAGGCATGGGGGGTTCATTCCTTGGTTAATATTGCATTCAGTTGTGTGATTTTTCTTTTATGTAAAAAGATGTGCAGCACTCACGATACTTCAATCCTTGCTTTGTTTTGCTGTCTCTCACTGAAAGCACATCATGCTTGAAAATGCTCAGACAAGAAAACTAGGACAACTATAACACTTGATCATTCCCATATTATAATCTCAACATAAACAGAACAGTGAAAAGATAAAAATACACTCAGTTCTTATGTTAAAATCTAAGGAAGGTGTTGCCATCTGTATGTATCAAATACCAAATACTAAGAGAAAACCAGAAAAAGACCTCAAGGTAGGCAATGTTTATTTCACTTGAAATGCTGAAAAATTTCCCACACCAATTCTGAATTAGCTACAAGCGATATGACAGCAATATCCAGCTTCCTCTGTCCTTCCACTTTTGCTTCCAATCAATTTTTATTAATGTTTCCTATTGTTTCTTATTAATGCATATAAATATCTGAAGGGAGGGTGTAAAGAAGGTGGAGCCAGGCTCCTTTCAGTGGTGCCCAGTGATAGGACCAGAGGTGATGGACACAAACTGAAACATGGGTAATTCCCTCTGAACATCAGGAAACACTTTTTCACTGTGAGGGTGACTGAGCACTGACATAGGTTGTCCACGGAGGTTGTGAAGTCCCCATCCTTGGAGATACTCAAAAGCCATCTGGACATGGTCCTGGGCAACCTGCTTTAGGTGGCCCTCATGGGGCAGGGTGGTTGGACTTAGTGACCTCCAGAGGTTCCTTCCAACCTCAACCATTCTGTGATTTTGTTTCACTGATCCAGAAATCCTTCAAATACCCACACGCATCTCCTTGAATGCTCTGTGGTTAATGGTGCAGCAGTATTGAAATAATGAAACTACAACCGATGAAAGCCACGTTAAGAGAACTGAATGAGGAATCATCAGTCCTCTGTACAGCAATCTCAGCCTATGGGCAACTTATTATTAGGGCAAATTAGGCTAACAGCTGAACTGCAGAAAACACTGATTTATACAGGGCTGTTAGTCTGTCAATAATATGGTAAAATACATTTGTTCTGAGGTGTATATGTCAGAGGCTATTTCCTCAAAGTATCTAATGAATAAAAGGGTAGGACAGTGCTGTCATTTCAACTTGGATCAAAACTCACATTTCATATACCTTGCAGGATTCTTTATAAATGTAAGCAACAACAGTATTTTGTTATCTAATAAATTAGGTATCTTCATTAATTTAACTGAACAGTGCAGAGGTCTAAAGAAAAAGCTGGTACATTTATAGATGGGATATTCTTTTCCAAAAATATCTTTTATATGCTGATGGTCATGCCCCTGCAATGTGTGAAACTATGCAAATGAGCATGCTATAACCTAAATTTCTTCTTTGACATCTAAGTCAGCTCCAAATGAATCAGAACAACCAAATTATTTTTATAATAAGAGTGACCACAGAATAAATACCACCATTGAAAAAATGATTCTGTAAGTAAGCTGTAGCCATGAGAGAAGACTGATGTAATGCACCCGGAGCGCTTCTCATTTACACACCTGAATTATAAGGAAATGTTCTACATTTCCCCTTGGGGAAGAGGTGAAATATGCTCCACTGAGCTGGAAACTCACTGCTCTTGATTTTTATGCCTCAGATTGACTTGGATACTCCCTCTGTAAAGGGAATAGTGGGAAGTTCCAAAGAAAACAGTCACATTTCTTGATGTCACATCATAAAGTCATGCTTGCCTTATTTTTATGTGTGTGTATATACATATATGTATATATTTTTCTACACACACTCTCCAGAAACACTTCATTCTGCCTTCATCCCAGTTTCCCTATAAGGAGATTCAGCACTGGCCTGGAGACTGCAGCATTCCTAGCATTCAGTAGCCATTTCAGAGCCAACATACACAGACGTCAGCCCATAGCAGAGGAAGGGGAGAAGCATCTCACAACCACCTGCCTCCTCTGGCTGTAGACAGCATGACTTGCACTCCCACCCCACACTGCCGCATTCATCACAGCTGTTCTCATTGCTTCTCCATCAAAACAGCTTTGCCTATAGTCTTTTACAGAGACCAATTTTTCACTCTTTTGTTCTTGGATCTCTCTCAGGCATTGGTAATGCTGATTGAGGTGCAGACCTACACAACAGATCTATCACAGGACAAGAAGCAAAATATTCCAGGACTTGTTCCAGGTTACACCAAAGTCCTTAAATGGTTTGGCCTTGTTCAGTACTTCACCACTTTGCTTTGACACATATGCCAGACTTCAAAAAGTCATCACTAGTCAGCATCACATGTCCATACGAACAGATGTAACCTATATTGTCACAAGTACTGTCTGGAAGAAAGAAGAAATGGTGCCAAGCCCTTTCTTCTACTACTTCATGACATTCTTTGACTTGTGAACAAGAGCTCATCAAAACAGTGCACAACTTCAAGTTACTAAATAGGTGAATTATTTCTCCAGGAAACTGTCACATTCTTAGGACATGATTTTCCTTCTGACCTAAGTTTTTATTACTGCTAGATTAGACTATCGTACCTCTGTACTAACAAAGGGATTTTGTAATTTTCTAAAGGATAAAACTCAGTGAAGGTTCTGTTAATACAGAAGAACAATCCACCATGTAAAATGTTGAGCAGAGAAGACGCAAAATTGACAGTATCATACACTGTCACAAGAGAAAATCCATTAAAACAGTTATCCTTCTCAGTATCTGTTTTATAGATAGGAAATCTAGGCATAAATTATCACAAATACCCAGGGCCATATATAAATCCACCACAGTATTGTATGTATATTGTATGTATAATGCATGTAACCTACTCTTCTTGTGCAGTTGTAAAATATTTCCTCTAAACCCATTAGCTCTTATTCCATTAACGAAACACCATTCTTTTATCCCTCTACTGAAAATGGAAAAAAAAGTGAAAATATAAATCTTGCATCTGAAAGCTTAAAAGTTATAGCACTGTCTTTCCCCCCCAAGGTCCTGCTATTCTCTCTAAATCACTCTGTATACTAGACAGTCTGGCTACATTGCCAGTACATCAATTATACTTTGCATGGTTTGATTGCTAGATTTATTAAATTCAATATAATTAAGTGTGAACCTTTTAGTCTGAAACCCATATGCTGTAAGTACAGGAACAAGTATGTCTGAAACTTTTAAAAGTTAACCATTAGTAAAAAAAATGTATTCTTTTAGATCTATAAAACAGTTATACAAAACAGGCTACATTTAACCTTATCGGAACACAATGGGCCATGAAGTACAAAGCAAAGACCAATCTTCCATGAAGATATAAATGAGGCTAAAATACAGACAGACATACTGACTCCTGAAGATCCAAATTTAGTCCATTACAGATCTCGAGTAGACTAGAATAGTAACTCATTTTTCTGCTAGAAATAGCTAATTACAGATTCAGAACAAAGTTTAGCAAGCTGTGCAATTACCAAAATATAGACAAATTGAATGACAGGTATAATTTCAGTTGTTATGCAACTGGCAGAGTACAGGAAAGACCAACAAAAGCTGGTCTTGGCACCCGCAGAACTGTTCTAAGATAGATAGTCCCGTTCTTGGTAAACAGTCAGTAGTAGCATTTTGACTGCCAATGACAGAGATTGACCAAAAGAGATACTTATTAACATAAAGGTTAATTTGGTGTTAATGACTGTTTAATTTCACAGATCTTTTCTGCACCAGAACATGAATGTTACCTTATTAAAGCCACTATGTCCATTTTTTATTATTTCTTCCTTGTAAGCTTTGGATTGTTCTAGAGATTTCTTTTTTTTCCCTGAAATCTTAAGATTTTTCTAGGAAATCTTGCAGAATAAGAAATGGTTATATTAAAAAGTCATAAAATTAGTTGCAGCAAGGTGGTGGTTGTAATCAGTGCTGTCACCACTGTGCTTTTAATGAAATTCATATTTTCCCCCTTTCAGCGGTAGCTATCATTTTTTGTCAATATTTTAGAACCAAAATGGCCAGCATGGTTCACTTTTAATCAATTACCTTTTACTTCAGTGCACACTGCAGATAAGTGTAAGACATACTAAAACTGATAGTTTAAATGATTTTTAAATTGCTTTAAAAATAGTTCACTATTTCTCTAATGAAAAAAACAGTCCATTCTTTTTGATACATCTTATGTATCTTTTTTAATAATATGAACTTACCTCTCATCATCTAGAAAAGGGGGGACAGAAACAATACTGCTAATCTTATAGCCCTGACCAATCCACCTTGCGCAAGCCCACAGATCTTATGGAAGAATATCTCCCAGAAATTTCTCAGAAGTTACAATGAGACAGATCAAAAAAAAAACTTTCATTGCTCTTAAACCATTTAGTGATTTTAAATCACCATCTTATTCTAGTTGTTCAGCTAGAATCACGAAGGTACCATGAAGTTACAGTACTTTAACTGGGGAAAACAGACTGCCTTTACCTTAGACAGCGAGTCTTCTGGATACCACTCTAAATGCACTGGAAAGGGTTATGCTGGGTATTTCAAATTAAGGATTGGAACTGTGTTGTAAATGTAAAGAAAAAGGAGGACAATCTGAAACAGAATTAGGCTCCCACTTTGCTCCCTGCAAATAAAAGAAATCACAGCCTCTTACAATGAGCATATTCCTGTAGCACATGTTGAATTGAGAGGAGAGCTGTAGATTCAACACTGTCTAACCTTGAAAAATCACACTTTACATGGTGAAAAAGCTACTCTTGGTAAACATTTATTGCAGAAATAAATATTTTATGTTTGTTTTTGTAGATGAGAAAAACAATATCAAGATACCTCACATTCATATCACTGAAATAGCGTGCTATTTTATCCCCAAAATGTATAGCCTAGCATGAATTATATTAATCATTGATCATGATGCAACATAGTCCCGAGAAAAAAAAAGTTCATCTCAGGATGCATCAGTCAGTGTTTGCAGCACCGCTACAGAAATATCAGCACTAGTTGACAAAGCACTGGTGAACAATCATCTAAAATACTATTTTGTACAGGTCTTGTTACCCACATTCAGGAAAGATATCTGAAACTGTACAAGCACAGAAAAAGGTTATAGGAATAACAGGGTAAATCAAGAACCCATCACACAGGCTGGTTTAGCCTAGCAAAGTGAAGACTGACAGAGAGACTCTTGTCTACTGTGTGAATGGGATGAAACAGGAGCATTAGAAAAGTGTAAAAGAGCTGTCTAAATTTAAGAATGCTGCTTACACAGTCACAGTGTATATGAGGTAACCCTGAATAAATTTAGGTTCAAAAATAAAGGCAGGCATCTAACCATGAAAATAAAGAGTCTATCAAACATCGCCCTTTTAAAAGGAATATTGTGTGCACTAAGCAATCTTTAATGTAATATTTGCACAGTTTATGAGAGGGATTTTGTTACGCAGTTCTTGAGATGGAAGCCAAGTAGAGTTTTTGAACAGGAGAGGAAATTTCCTGATAAAAAGCAAGGTTGAAATGTAAAGAGCTAACATTGCAAAGAGGTTCTTTGAGTGTAAGTCACAGTGCAAAGGTTTTCCAGACCAACCAAAAGATTCCTTTCTCATCTGAAGAGGGAAACTAAAAAGATGCTGTCAGCTTCTCTGAACATTCAGCAGCAGGCAGCATTACAGAACAGCTAGTCTAGCACTATGCTGTGCTATTATATTTAGATTTCAAACCAGATGGACACTATCTAATACTTAAATTTTAGAATTTTCTACTTGAATTTTAAATAGATCATCTCAGTTCTGACTCAGTCTCAGACAAGTTGTGGCAGTGACACTAGAATTTACAGAAAAGCAAAACCAAAATGGATTAGAAGTTCAAGGAGAGGAAAACATACTAAGCGCAAGGCTGAAAATTTAAAAACTTCGCACAATAACCCCAAACACAAGTAAAAGGCAGAGAGCTTTCATCCAAAGACATTATTTTACTATGTTTAGCAAAGTTCTTGTTAAAACCAAAATTGAGTTATAAGCTGGACAGAAACACGTGATGAAATAAGATCTTATTCTGTTCTACTCAGAAGACAGCAGATAGAGCTGCAGAGAAAAATTGACACAAACCTTTTGCTTGCACCTTAAATCTTTCAGATTTGCTTCTTTCCTTCTCCAAAGGAAACTGCCCATAAGCTGAAATCATATACAGATGTATTTGCAAACAGATTGTTAGTTGTATACAGAATTCTGTCCACAGTCAAGTTTGGCAGAAGCCTAATAATTCCCATATCTAAAAATTCGTATTTTACAAATGGCCTTCATTTTAAGCAGTGAAGACATCTACTTGTACAACATGACTCAACCAGCACACTTCTGCAATCATCTTTTCAGACAGCTTTACTGGTTTTCTTTACATTTAACATAATGTTAAGACACATAAAAAGTTTTCCTAAGTTTGTTAAGTACATTTGAAGGAGTATATGTTTCATCTTATCATGGCATCCCAAGCTAACACTAACTTCACTCCGTTTACACAGTAATTTCTGACACACTAGGAAATATATGCAATACAAGCAGCTAAATACTGTTACTCTAACAGCTACTGATATGCAAGACCACAGCTTGGATGCTCAATATGTGTCCTAACTGAAATGTAAGGGCTGGGGGTAAGGGAAGCAGTAATCAAAAGAAGCTTACCAAGCTTTCTTATAATAATCAACCAAAATCATTCCTTATACTAATGCATTGTCTCATGTGAATTATAGCTCTATAGGCAAAAAGTCTTATTTTACTGATACGCCAAAATCAATAGCTAAACTAGTCCTTCAGCAATCAAAAGCTGTCTGCCCTCCAACTGGTAGCAGATACAATATTGACTTTTCTTTTAACTCAGGTTTCTGTGGCCTAGATCAGTGCTGTGGCAAAACTGGAGATGAAAGTAACACCAGACATTGCAAGAAAAATCCTTTAATGTTTACAAAAGAAATTTTAAAATTAACAAAATTTGTTCAGCCTCTTCTAAAGTGATTACGCAACACACTATAAATTTGAGCAGTACCATCTGGTAGGAAGATGTACAATGCACATGCATCCATTATTCGCACATTTTCACACTGTACCAAGCCTCTGGGGGACTATATTTTACCATGATATTTGAATTGGAAAAACATCATTTAAGAACTCAGATTCGAAAGGAAATGGTTTGCATTTAAATGCAGTTAGAGAATTAAAAACTAAACTCATAGTACAAAGTAGAAAAGATATGCACGTTTTCTAGTAAAATGGGTCAGGAGAGAAGGGTATTTACATCACCGTTTTAAACATCTGGTTTAAGTAGTTACATTTCCTGCATGGACAGTGCACAAAGTCTGACTTAGGTCCACCAAATGACTTACTAGTCTTCAATATCTGTTTGGGGAACATGAATTTGTAACTTAAACATAAGCAAAATAACTAAAGGAACTGCAAATACTATGTATTAATTTCATAGTACTGAAGTTTTACTTGATTTCAAGATGTCTTTCCTTCATTGTGCAGATATGTGAATTGGCGAGTACAAAGCCAGTCTAGGGGATAAAGACTAGAAGAGATTATAAGCATGCACTGCAAGACAGAAGGAAAAGAAAGGCTTCTGAGAAGCCTGAAAAGATCCTTTCTTCATATGGGATTTATCAGAATTATGGCTGGTATTGCAGACATCAAAATGCTGGGCAATTCTGTTTCTCTGGATACAGTCAGGTTCCTTAGAATAACAACATGGGACAAATGAGACTTATTCACCTCATTCCCAAATATATTTGTATCCACACACACAGGATCCAGCAAATTTCAGTCTGAGTGTAGCATCTCTACTTATCTGACTAAACCATGTTCTATAGATGCAGTTAAGTATCACTGATGAGGTGTGCAGGTAGGAATGAGATCTTCATGTGCACCAGTTGAGGTGATCTAATAAAATAAACTACGTTTAGGAGCAGATCTAATAGGAAGATAAATCGTTTTCCTTGCACCACTCAAATTATCCCCCCATTCTTTTATCTTCAGAACTCAGAAGCAGAAGTGGATTAATGGTTGACTCATGTCTCATTCAAAAGTAGAGAGCAGAGGGCAGGAACAAACAAAACTTCATTGGAAAAATCCAGTTTCTATTTACAGGCAAGATCTAAACTAATTTCCTAGATAGACTTTCATAAGCTCCTTTGCTACAAAGATATGAGCCTTTCTTTGTCAGCAATTCTTTTTCCTCGGTCATTGCACAAGTATAGTAACCCAACACTCTCTTCAAAGGAACAGCCTGAGATTTTGCACTGAAAACCAAAACATGGGGAATTTGAGATCAGATAAAAATTATGTGGCTTACTTTCCTGTCTATTTTCAGACAGCAGTTCAGAAAAAAAAAACCCAAAGCTATTCAATGAACCCTATAAAAAAGTTATATGTGACATTTGCAGCTATTTTGTATCCAGCTAATTGTCTCAAAAAGTTTGGTATTAAAATTAATTTAAAACGTCCCTTGAGTTAATGGATAGAGCTTTTGCTCCCTGACCATTTCAACATCAACTAGCATCCAGTTTACACTGCAGAATCCTACAAACAACTGTAGAGGCTTAAAGAGCAAAGAATCAGAATAGCCATGGGTTCAATACCTATTGTAGCAGTCTCAAGGCTAGCAGTCTTCATGTCTTTTTTCCTAGCTATATTAAGACACTAGGCAGGACCAGGTGGCAATTTTGATGGATGTTTAAATAACACTTTGCTATATTTATGAAGTTGCTTGTGTATTTCATCTACAAGCAACCACTATTTAAGATTAAAATGCATAGCTTGTATTTATTAAAATAGGCATCAGATGGGAGTTCTTGATGTAGTCATGAAAATTTAGAAGACTGTGAGAATGTGTCAAAGAACCTCTAGTGACTCTGGCCTATTTCTCTACAGAAGGCTGTTTCACACTTCATTACAGAGTAAAGAAAACACTATGAGAAAGCTCAAACTTATCTGTTCAGGAAGGTGTAAAATACATTATAGAAGTGTGAGAAGAACCAGTAAGAGAACTGTTGGGATTTTCTCACTGGGTGCATTTATTTGAATGTCAGCAACTTTAATCTAGATCATTCATTACACAACAGGACTATACATGTTCAGTGGTATTATTGCAAAGGGACCTTTTCAACCTGGTTGTGTTGCTTCTCTGTTAGTTCTCAACAAAGTTTGCAAAGCCAACCATCTTTATAAAACTCAGGAGTAACTTACACAAATTAATGAGTTTTATCATTAAATACTCTTTTAAAATATCGCTCAAGGTCATGGCTATGGCATGAAATGTTTCTTTACAATATACATTTTGTTTGCGTCAGCATATTTGGCAGGTAATCTCACTCACAGTACAGTGAACTTCCTTCATCAGCTCAGGTTTAATTGCTTCCCAACACACACATGCTTTCCCTATTAATGCTTTTTGACAAATTCACTGAACATTAATTTTCATTGCTTGTTCTGTCATGCAAAATGGGCCATTATTTCTAAATCCCAGTAAGTTTTCAAAATGAACTAGTTTCTAGTTCAGATGGGTGCAGGTGTTTGCAGTATAGCATTTGAGATATCACCTAATTATAGCTGATACAGTTACAAGTTTGTCAAGCACAGCTGAAGTCAGAGTAGTAAGCAAAACAGGGTTTCTTCTTTACTGTGACGTTACTTCAGAAAATACTACCTGCTGTTGTTAAAAGTAACATAGAGAAGACCAGGGTTTTTTTCATAGACAAGACTTTTTTGAGTCATCCAAAGGGAACAGAAGAGACTTTGCAGACTATTACTGCATAACCCTTCAGTGACAGGGAAAACATTGTAGAAATAGCACAGTGAAACAGTTTACCACAAAAGGTGATTTATTGAAGGCTTTCTCTTGCTGTTTCTTTAACTCAGGTGGAATTCCTGGAATTACACATGCTTTCTCTGTCCTACCAGGATTCTGTTCATACTTGATGCTAGGCAAGGCCTTTCATCTACCACTAAAGGCCTTTTCTCTCCAGGAAGGCTCCAAATTTCTAGTCAATGAGTATTTACTTACACACAGCAGAACAGAACTAGAGAGATCTCTACAAGTCCATCCACCCCTGCCCCCAGCCTGGAGCTGATGCCCATTTCTGAAATACGAGTAGAGTTAGGTCCCAATTCACTTTCCTGCCCACCAGGCAAGCATCACAGGTCTGTTGTTATTGGTCAAAAGTCACTGATATTTAACAGAAGAATACTGTGAGAATCTTTTAGGAAACTGCAGGAAAACTTTGTAAGAGGAGGATAACTGAAGGGAGGTGACTTCTCATGCACAACATGTGATACTGGTTTGGAGTTTGTAAAACTTGAAAATTTCATAAGAAATTGCATAGTCAGTCCTTTAAAGCTATGGACCCTCTTCACCTGCAATCTAAACTACGCATGAAAAGCACAACTGTAGTAATGGAATAGGTATCTATACATTTGTACGGCCAGATAGAAAGTTTAAGAACTAGGGTCCTAGACATGGAAGATGAGTTTGCACTGGTTCCAATCTCTCAGCAAAAGCAACAGTTACTAAGATGTTCTTAAAAGTATTATTCTTAATTTAAACTGCAAAATAAAACCTCTCCAGTGATCCATTTCATAAACAGCTCATTTGAATTGAATCAGACTTGCTCTGTTTGCCTTCTGATCCAGAAATATGACAGCAATGAAGCTTTCAATGAGGTACTTAGGAAACACCAATAATAATTTGCACTCGAAACAAGGTGTAACCTATTTTTTATATAGCTGACTATAAACCTGCAATTTTTCCTCTTCTGGAAACTTCAGGCAGTTATATATAGTATTAAAGTACCAAAAAAGTAACTTTAAAAAGTTCTGCTATTCAAGTATCTTTTTTTCAGCCATTTTAACAGACTGAATTAAAATCAAACTTTCCTATGAAAAATTAAAACATACCTTTAAAGGGAAATGCTCAATCTAAATTGATCCTTGATCACAAGAGTTACTTTTTAACATTAATACTCATTCTTGGACAGTCTTCATTTCATCACATTAATACAGAAAGCAATCCTTGAGATACCTACAGAGCCTATAGGTAATTGTTTATGTTCTCTCAACTGCAAATTAACTTTACTTATACATATGAAAACTCAGTCTAAGGTAACAGATGGGAGCTTCTGTGGGAAATATGCACATAAATTTTAGGTTTCATGTGAGCTGTAGATGAAAACAAGCATACTGCCTCATATTGAAATCTCCCAACTGTATTGATTTTTCAGAATGGAACATGACTAGAAGTTATTCACAGACACTTTCCTCCTGCAGCAGCAAGCTGCTCTCCCTCCTCTCACAAGAAAAGGGGCACCGAGGAGAAGAGCTACTGATGGAGTTGGGGAAAAAAAAAGACTCCAGGCATGAGCTGCAACAGATCTGAATGAAGAAAGGAGGACAGAAAAAAAGCATTTGTTCATTAGTCCAGGAACCCTTTTTTCAAAAACAAACAAACAAACAAACAACAATTTAATTCCTCTTCTCCTTACCCATCGCATTCCCTTCATCATATAAGTACATGTAACTCCACTATGTGGCCTGTCTCAAACAGCTCTCCTCTCGTCATACGCAGCAACCCTAACCATCTCCTCTGTCTCTCCCCCACCCTAAAAAAATTCTCAGTCCCAACTATCAGCAGACACTTCCTTCATCCTGTCTAGCCCCTGCAACTTTCCCAAAAGCCTTGCAGTGAGGCCTTCCACTCCTTATCCCAGTCCCAGGATCCACTGCAGGTGCACTGCAGCTCACACAGTGCATTCCCTACCTGAACTCACTGCTACCCAGGGCAGGGGAAAACCAAGGATGTGGGGCTGTCCCCAGGCAGAATGACAGTCCACACCAAAACAGCTTGCAGAATAAACCAAATCCAAAATCCCCGCAGCTCCCTTCAGGTTGTCTTGTCTCCCACCTTCACAAAGTAAAATGTTATGCCCCTTGCATGGTTGCCAGAGAACTTTTAAGAAGGGACTGTGCAGCCAAGCATGTGTGGTAGGAAACACTGAAATAATACTGGAGTATCATATATGTCCCAGGTTTGGTAGGCTTACGGAAAGAGCATCCAGCTTAGATTCATGATACTGGTGATTTACACTGGGATAGACACAGTTTACCTTTTCTTTTTTTTGGATCTATGACCTCAGCTGGCAAGCATCCCAGCAACTGAACAAGTAGGGATACATACACAGCTAATTAACCCCTTCTCAGCAAAATCTCTGTGCCTTCAGGCATCATTCAGTAACATTATTATTCAGAAATTCTGTCAGTGGCATGTCCACATGTACTCTGCACCAAACAGCATGCTGTAATAATCTGCAGGAGCTGCATTCATGATCTTAGGACAAAAGGATATTAATCAGCAACAAATTCTGAGCAGAAACACTTGATAGAGTCACAACACTGCCAAGGGAGGTTTACTTCTTTAGTGAGGCACAAGGTTGCAACTGCTGAAATTCTGTCTCCTGGGCATTTGAAGTCTATAGCACCTCCACAAATCTAAGTTTACTCAACTAGAAAAACTAAAAATAAACCCAAACATTAATGATGTGGCAGACTGACATTCATAGATGCTGAAATCCAATGCACATCAATGCTACAAGGGAGCGTATTGTCATTTCACAACCCATAGCTTATCCTATGTAATGCAGGGGCACTTTACTGGTTGTAAGTTGCAAAGAAAACCAGCAGTCATAATTGCTATCACAATTACAACTCCTTTTTCTCCTACTGCATTCGTCACAACAGACAGAAATGAAAAAACACTGCAATTCCTCTCAAGGTTATTCTGCACACTCCCACACAAGAGAATTCCTAATCCTGTGGGTATGGATTTGATGAAGTTACGACTCACACAATTTTAGAAACAATCAGGAGACCCTCAAGAGTTGGTACACGCAGTTGGTATAGACACCGATCAACAACAGTTTCCCTTTTAACTCGGCTGTCAGGGACGAGTTCCTACCCCAACACAAACTCTTAGGCTGTTATCATTAAGACGCCAATGGTGGAACCAGTCCACTACACACTGAAGCCTGGTGTCTGTGCCCAGTACCAGTACAGCTCCCACACCTGGAGACAACCATTCTGGTGTTATTTATACACATGGACATGAGACCCACATATCAGATCAACTGCACAGAAGCAGTATACAGTGGCTCCTAAGTGTACAGAGCATCTACGACTGCAGTAGGAACAACTTCATATAGACAGACTGATTCAGATGTTCCTACTGCATAGTATTTTAATTTTTCCATGAGCCAAGCAGTTCTGACAGTCCCTGAAGTTTGCAGCTGAAAGCCTCATACAGGCAACAAATGAAGCTACAGCAGAGAAATGATGGCTGCTAAGTCATCATCTTTAGAAGCAGGAACCACAGATGTAGCACTCCTGTGACATCATGTTGAGATACCTGCAAGCTCTCAAGCAGTTTGTGAAAAAATTAACTGTAAGATATGTAAGATAGGTCCTCACTGTAATAAACCAGAGGATTCCTTTTTTTCACCTTCAGTGTACAAAAGGATGCAAAACAGACAGTGCAAAGAGAACTCTTCTGCACAAAAAATTCATCATCTTCTGCAAAATACTGAACCCAAGTCCCAGATTTCAATTTTTGTAAGGAGTTTTATGACTAGCGTCATACCGACGAAGCCATCTTAAATACATCAAGCAGATGTAAAATGATATAGTAATATCTTCCTGAATATTCAGAAGACCAGTTAATCAAAACTGCTCATCTCAGAGGGATCATTAGGAAGTGCAGCTCTCATTTCTGAATTGTAACTTCCAATCACTACTGATCATTCTAGCAAATATACCCAACTATTATGCTTATCCCACAGCTTAAGTCATCTCCCAGATGACTGTTGCAGCCTCCAGTTTCACTTGGTATTTCCTCAGTGGTGCAGTTATGCATGAACATAAATAATTATGGCGCAAAGAAAACCAAAGTTATAAAAAACATCAAATAAATGGGATTTATTCATACCAAAATAGTTTATGAGGTAAGGCATGAAGTTATGACATTAAGTATGAAGTCATATCCATTTTCAATTTAAAAAACCCTATTTTAAAATAAACCTAAAATTGATCCATAATGTTGTTTAGGTATTCTTAATGTTAGTTTTTCACAGCCTCAATTTCCATTTCAATTAAGCATACAGTATGTACATTAAATGTGACAAAAGAAACTTATTAAATCAAAAGTACTTCCTCTGAACTAAAGCATTAGTTACTTTTTTGCAGAAATCCGCTCACTCCCCTTGAATGCAAACCTCAGTACACCTTGATTCGCTGCCCAAAACCTTGAACATGTCTGTAAAGGAACTTGCATACTTTATAAAAAATCTTCTTCTGTTCAGCCAGCCTTGACTGCACGTGATAATGTGCTTACCAGCACTTAACCAAACTTTGGCAACAGATAATAGTGGAGAAAACAGGCATGTTACCACAGAAAGTAGCTAGGAAAATTTATAAGGTGGACTAGGTAAATAAAAAAAAAGCTCTATTTTTACCTACTAAGCTCTTAATTCACATTAAAATTAAAAGTTAAACACTACACCTGCCCCAGAATAAGTCTGGCTAATCTTCAGGGTAGCTGCCTATAAAAAAAACAAGATTAATTTACATAGCTTGATAAAAACAGAGAGCCCAGAGAAAAAAAAACAGAGAGCCCAGAGAAATTGTCCCATATACCACAGACAAGTTGCTCCAAAATGGGCTTCTGGAATAAAAAAAAATAAATAAAATAATAAAAAAAAAAGTTGAAATTCCCAAGAAATAGGAACCAGAAAAAGCTACAAACAGAAGTTTTACTTTCCTGATGCTTGTGTGTCTTCCCTCTATTCACCATTATGTAAAATGCTTGAATACAACATGCTTAAAGCGATCTCATTTAGTAATCGCTAGCAGTGATCTAAAGGATGCAAGAGCTTTTTTACAAAATCTGCCTTCAAGTCATCAGCTAAATATTCTACAATCCATGCGTAACTGTCCAGAATGAAACAACATGTCATATTCTGGATTTGGGACCCTGAAGCTTTAACCAATTATTTACATAGTCATGAAGATCAGCTTCAATTTTGGAGATGTTGCTGCAGAAGATCTGTATCTGGGAAAGCTGTCATTGCAAACTCCTGGGAGGAGGGAGCAAAAGGGCAAAAAAACATGTTGTGAAAGTCAGTTGCAGGAGACTAGAGGAGAAAATGAAGCGGAACCCCTTGCCCAAATAACGTCCTCAGGTGCAGCTTTATGGTGGGGAGGGCACAACCACAACCAACAGCAAACAATAACACTGGAGTCAGAGATAAAGGTGGAATCTAACCGCAAGGAAATAATATCTGAATTTTCACCACTTTGAAGCACCTTGGCAGAGGAATCTAGTGAAGTGCAGAGCCCTGAGGCTCTCCATGTTGTAGGGGAAATGAAAACTTCTAATGCTGCAACAAGAAATGCAAAAGAAGTATTTTAAGGAAAGTCACTCTAACATAAAATGGAGAAAAAGTCATCCCACATTTTTGTGCCCTGTTCTATACATCCTATCTGAAAAAGCTATCTCCCACGCACAAAATAAGAGGAGGATGGTCTCACATATTGTATTTTACAAGTTAAATTAGGAACGTAATAATCCTCACTTTTTTTGTTACATATTTTAAATAACTAAGCAATGGAAGTTACTAGACTTCAAGATACCCATCCCAAGTATAAATCAGCAGTTTGTGCACAGCTATTAAGGCAAGTTCCATGTAGACCAGCCCCATCTGTGTTCTCTGTTAAAAGAAGGCAATCACTCTGAAGGAATTGTCACCACTTATGTCACTGTAACGTGCACTTTTGATATGTCACCAATTTGAATCGCCAGATATGTAAGTTAAAGAAAGCACATATCACTGTGTTTACAGAAGAACACTTTATTATAAAACCTTTGAAACAAAATAACCACTGGCCAGTTTTTATTTTGTTCCTAGTCATGTCAAGGAAGCATTCAAGTACCTGTTTATGTGTCATTTTAACACTTGTTACATTCCCTACAATGAGCCCTGGATGTGCAAATGACAAATGTCAAGTGCTTCTACTTTTTTCAACTTACACAAAGCATATGAGTCATCATACTATGAGGCACATGCAAAGCCAAAGCCAAACGGAGTTTATTGTTTCAGGTCTCTCCCTAAAGCTTATTTTCAATAAATCGTTCTGGAAGTCTTTCCAAAGATTTAGCCACATCTCAGCTGCCTCCTCTTGACACATACCTTGTTACAAATTGTGAACAATGAAATATCTGAGGTTCTGTCCCATCTCAGAGACTGTACATGTTGTCTAATTTTCAAGTGTGTTCAATCTTGCTTGTCAATACTTAAGCTATAAATCCAAAAATATTGGGATAAGAGTTATACGTTATGTGTGCTAGCTGGCAAGGGCTCGAAACTTGCTGTCCAGGAGCTACCAAGGCTGGGTAGTAGGTTCTCACCCTCTATTTATACTTTGACTGACAGTCATGCCAAGAGGGAATCCTTTGCACTAAATCTAATTGTTTTACTGAAATGCTGCCAGACACCTCCATTACACCCCTGATGTGCCAGGGGGAATTACAGCTTTTATTTGCACTTTCCTGAAAATAGCTCAGTAGTGCATGCCAAGATGGGGATCTTGACATTATTCACAGTTTGAAGGAGGCAAGCAATCAGTTATCTTTAAACAGAGCACTGTTCCTCTTTGTTTTAAGAAAAAACATTATTCCATATTCCAAGAGAGGGACAGTTAATTGTAACTGCCATTTCAAGGGTATTCCAGACAAGAACAATCTTTTATAAAGCCCTAAATTACCTGCCACAAGCATACAAAAAGGAGGGATCAGCTGAGATCCTTGTTTAGAAACTTCTATAGTAAGTGGTTGCTGATTGCTCTTTTATGTAGATACAGTCCATTTTCACCTTCTTTTAATATGACACAGAGGAAAACACCCTTAAAATGGGAAGTACTGCTTGTGTTATAATGCATTTGCATACACTGTGCAGCTACATTAAATAATGGATTTCATAGCATGAACTGTATAAAATACATTGCTCTTAGTAATTATAACACCTATTCACGTGATAAGCAGAAAATGCATTTATGCATATGACACTGTCAGTGGTTTTTCTCCCTCTACAATAGTACCTCACATACCCATTTTTTTTCCCCCCAATAACCAAATATTTTCCTGTAGTGTCACCATTTTAATTTGCTTTGATAGGGTGAACTGATATTAATTACCATTAATAATGACTAGCAACTTTAAGGGAAAAGTCTTAGACAGACAATAAAAGGAGGCAACAAGATACCTATTTCTGGACTAAAACCATTCCATTCAATAGCATACTACACACAGAACTTATTTTGCACACTGCCACATTGCAAAAATTCTCAGTTTTGTCTATCTTCTACAGACACGCTCTGGTATTATTCACAGATGAAACACAAATTGTCTGTCCTTGAGACATGGCCGCCACACAATCAGCTCCGCTTGCTTTTTAATTTTGCACACATCCACTGTTGCATCAGCCAACTTCAGTTTGTTAAGCCTTCTTACAAGGCTGTTTGCTTTGTTTCAGACGTCAAAGCACAGTGATCTTTCCTCATACTGTGTTTTGCCCAGTGGTTCTCCTGTGCTCTGCTTACCCTTCTCAAAAAGTAAAGAATTGAAAGAGAGGCAATGATATAATGCAAAACCTGATTGTTGTGGACTGTGTTGGAGTCTGTATGGGACTAACATGTAAAGTTTTCCGATTAATGTTAGCTAGTGTCCCACATGATGTTATGAACTTGCCCATAAACAACTCTGTAAATTATTGGTATTATGCAATAATAATATTAATTAAAGATCAGGAATAAGATGTATTTGTAGTCTTTCATAGGCCAGTGACACAGAGAGAAATACTCTTGCAAACATAAAAGGAATAAGTACTTTAAATGGAAAAGCATCATTCAAGACTCTGGGTACTATTCTGCTTTTACTATATAACATGCATACCCACAATTTAACTCACAGTGGATTATTGCAGCCTCAAATCAAGGATATTTTCACAGAAGAGCATGCTAACACTTGCTTAATAGCTTACAGTATCAATACTGGTATATTTCAAGATGTTTCAGCATATATCTCTAGCTCAATTGATCTACCCTAGTAAGGTGTGCCTCAATGGAAAAAATATGTTTTCTAGGTTTCTTCTCAATGCACATGCAAATGCTCAGTTAAGCTAAGGAGAAATAAACAGTAGTTTCATTTGTTGTTTTGTTTGTATTTTCCAGTATTCAAAAGCTATGTTGCCCACAATGAAAGGCCCAGTCAAACATTATAGAATAGGGGAGCATTTCATTACCCATACATTATTTCATAGGTACTTGTTGCCATACTGATTATTCAGACATGAAAATCAGGTTACTTGAACAGCTAGTGGATTACATGTCTACTGGGAATACTCGTTAATGCAAAATTAATATTCAGACCCAGTATCCTATTAGGGCACTTGTTCTCAGTTGGGATTTCCAGCTTATTTACTTGAGGCTCTTTTTTCAGCAGCACGCAGTTCTTAGTTCACCACTCAAAATTTCACCAAGGCAGTTCCCAAAGAGAAACGGATCAGCAGGATTTTAATCAACATGGCAGGTATTCTAAATGCCAGAGTAAAATACAGATTTTTCATACACCTCGTGGGGTCAATAAGAGACTGTGCTTTCTGAACTAACTTGGAGAAAATGGGAAACGTTAGAACAGTAAGTGCCAGAGTGGGAAAGTATGTTGGGTTATTGATTCCCCACCCCCCACACCCCCAAAAGACTAAGATCATACAATTGGCAGAAACTACTTTTCTGACAGCATGAATAATAGGATCCTCTGCTTCATTCTGTCATAACGCTTTGGCTGTTTACTTCTTCCAAATCAGTGATCTGCTAATGTCTACTGCTTCAACCCTGAAATATTACAAATATACACAAAAATTGTCTATGAGCAGAGAGTACATGCAATAAGCTAACACTGCAGCACAGTTCAACAGTGCAAGTCTGAAATAACAACTAAGTAAAAATTGCTGCTATTCTCAAACCACAGATGAAGCTTGGGAAAGCAGATTTACCATCCCTTGGACAAAGTGCCAGCCTGAACTTCAGAGCTTTGGTACCTACGTGAGCAAAGGAACCTGGCCCACATTCTCTAGGAGTCTTGCCTGCAACCTTTCATATTCCTCCCTCTTCACAGAAATACTTCTTCATTACCAGCACTACTTTTTGGGCAAATTTATCACTTACCAGGACTAGTTAATCGCCCCTTAGAGAAATGCAACAGAAAATAAATACATCAACAGAAGAAGACATCACAGAAGGCAACACACATATCAGTTGTTCATATGTGAGCAACAATTATTTACACACTAGTATCTGCCTTTGTATTGTACTTAAGTTCTCTGAGGATTACAAGTTTTCCTGCGAGTCTATTCGGGCACTTGGGTACTTATAAACTTAAATGGTTATTCTGAGAACAGTCAAGTTTGATAACCAGGGTCTGATTTTGAGTGCATGTTTTAACTTGACTAAAAGTAGAAACTATGAATGCATGGGTTTGGGTTTTTTTTTCCAAAAGTGCCATTGAACAAAAGAGGCTAGACTGTTCATTTGCTGACTTGCTAGATGTTTCTTACTGTTTTGCTCTCTTTGCAGCATGTTGATCTTCACTTTGGAAAAAGGATGTGGTGAATTCTGCCAATTCTCTGGCCAAAATAGCACACAAAGCACAGCTGCCATTCCAAGGCATCTCAGACGAAACTGAGGCAAGAGGCCAACTCTCACTTTTAGCAGAGGCAGACCATAGGCAACTCAGCTGAGGCCCTGAGGGCTTCTGTGTGCCAGTCAGACTAGATCAGATGCAGCAAAGGAGCAAAGGAATGTAAAAGATGACTTAAAATACCTTTCCAAAGCTCTCAGTGTATCTGCAGCAGAAGTAGGTCTAGAACACTAAGACACTGGCAGCACAGGGGAGGAAGAGGGGAGTCTAGGCACAACTGATACAAAGAACATAAAGCTGAAAGCAGATGGCGGTCATCTCAAAATCAAAAACCTAAACCTCAATTAATACAGGAAACAAGGGGAGAAAAAAATCCAAAATGGTGAAGGCATTCCCAATAGAATGTTTGTAAGAATAGGGGGAACTATAACATTACACAGTGCCATTAGAACTACATTTATGAGGAAAATCACATATGGGCTCAAGTTCATGAAGCAGATGCTTTTTGGGGAGGTAGCACTATTAGAACAAAGACGCCCCAAGCAGAAAGATACCAACCGCCCTGCAGAGTCAGGGAATGCAGCCCTGGGTGCTCAGAGGAACTGGCTTTGTTGGTGCACACAAAGGCAGTTCCAGGAGTTTTGGCTGTGCTAGTAACACAGCTTTGTTTTATGACTCTGCACGTGCTTTCTTCTGTTAGGTAAGTCAGTGAAGACAGAAATGCTAAGTGATATTGGGTTTGCTAACTCAGAGATTAAGCCATGTACTTCAAAAAGAAATCCATGAACTTGAGCTTGGACAAGGAATTCATAAAACTACACTAACTTTTTCCAGCACTTCATACCACCTTATTTAATGATGTGAGTACAAACAGAGCACACATCTGTTTTCTTTTTCAAACTGAGATGTATCCTTCATTTTACCTCACTCCCACTGCAAGAAAGCAAGGGTCATCACACAAACAACAAAACACTAAAACCAAGGATGCTGGCTCTGACTTTTTCCTTCTCTCCCAAAATCACAGCTAGGAGTGCCTTAAACTTTCTGAAGCACTTTTTTTACACTTGCACTGGCCTTTTCTTTCTACATGGCCACATATTTTCATTAATAAGCACTTTATCACAAAATAATTGGCTTCTGCAGGTCCCTGAAAATAAGACAGCTGTAAACAGATTATGATAATTCCAGTATTAATGAAGTCTGGAAGAAGTTTGAATTGCTTCAGGGAAGAAACAGGCTTGGTCAATTTGAAACAGAATTTTATCCTATTTGCTGTTCACCCTTTTTTGGTGCAAAAAATTCTTTATAAACCGTACTACCCATGTGTAGTATTCATTAGCACATCACTTTAACCTTCCTCTCCAGCCACAGTAAATTATCAGTAAAGACTTTGGCTGTTTCATTAAAGTATTTTAGGAAGAATATTCCATTCCTGCAAGGACACCATTTCAGTTCTTTAAACACAGCCACACAGAATGGCAAACAAATAATGCAGCATAACTAACGTTTTTATAGTCTTCCTTTGCTAATGTTCTGCTGTATATGTGTATCATGTCCTGCACTTGGAGCAGAGCCTCTCTCGGATACTGAGAATACATCCTTACCCAGCTTGAATCTGCACAAAAATTATGGATTCTGAAATGCATTACCTTCTGTAGCTTTTTTTAAGAGCTATTCAATAATAAAATCAAATTCTCAGTTATAGTAACACTCATTTCCAATTGCTCGACAAGGCCAGACGAAGCATGTTGTCTCTGAGGAACCTTTCACAGTTGAAGACTGTGCAAGCTTTGGGAGCAGACACCTGAAATCATCAGTTCCTCAGGACAGTTGTGTAGAAAAAAAACCAGTAGCCCAGGGAAAACAGCTAGGAGAGATTTTCAAATTTTAAAAGGACATTTATCAATATCTCTAACTCTCATTCTCTGTCTCACTGAGTCTTTGAAACTCTTTCTCACACCTTAAGTCAGCCACAGATGGAAGTGGCATCACCTGCATTACTGCTGCTCTTGAGCCACAGGGCAGATGCTGGCCTCCAGATCCAGGGCTGTGCTCCCCTTCGTGCCTGTGGGAGCAGATCTGCTACACACATATCACCTGCAAGGAGCACACCCTAGAGTAATCTATCTTACCTTTCATGCTCAGGTTTCCACCTGGAGGGAAATAGTTAGTTTGCTCCAGGTATAATCTCAGGAGTGAAGTAACACCAACAAAGTGCGGCCAGACACGGGACTGGGAGCAGGACCCGGCAGTGAAATGACAGTGTCTAAAATCCAGAAAAATGCTTATCTGTACACTTATCTAGAATTTTTTTTAAAGTATATCCTTCCCCAGATACGCAGAAACACAGTTCTACATCTCTTCACAGACACTGGTCCATCAGCTTTTCTCCCTCACTAAAAAAAAAAAATATCATTGTACTTACACAGCAATTTCTACTTCCTTGACCTGGTTACTTACAATAATCACACTATCATTACCTCTCTGTATTCACTGCATACATATTAGCTCAAGCACATGCCATATCACCTGCATGTCATGGCACTCACTAGAAACCCTTTCTCCAGAGCACAAGAAAGAAATAATGCATTTTGGTCTATGAACCAAATTTTTGAACGAGAGTCAGTCAGCGTATTCAGCATATCAGTTCTCAGTGACAAAGGCAGTTGATTGGTCTAGAACTCCTGATTATTTACAGAGACAGAAATACCACCACAGACCTGAACCCAAAACCAGTTAATTGAGCATTAAGAGGTTTTAAATCTTTCTTTATGGTATTTGGAGGTCATAAAATTAAGATATTTGAAAGAAATTATCACAGTAACTCATAATAGGCAGAAGCAATTGGATGGGAGTGAGGAACCTGTTAAACCTGGTAATCTGCAAGAACATGAAAAACATGAACAGTTTATGATTGGCTTCTACATGCCTATGTAACACGGAAACCAAATAGAACAAAATTAAAAGCATCCTGTGGAACACATTCATGCAATCGGAGTACTGATGGCTTCGTTTTCCAAAGAAAAACAAGGCCACGCAGCTATTGGAAGAAAACACAATGGGGATCTGATTTTTACATAATTATGTACACATTGCCACCAAGCAAAACATCAGATTTTTTCATGCTGGTCCCATTTCTGTCTTCAAGCCACAGAACGGCAATGAATGTCCAGCACAGCCATTAAAAACTGTCACATTTTGGGTGTCCAGCTGCAACTGCAACCCAGACTGCCCACAGATTTATATAATGTAAACCACTGCATAGCATGTCTGACACACAGGCAACATCACCCAAAGATGATGGTGAGACTAGACCACAGAACTCACAAGGCTTTCACCATTATGAATACTGTAACCTTCCAAGGATGCAGCTCCACTGCTGTTAACAGTTTCTCTCTTTCCCTAACAGAACAGGATGACATGCGGCAAACAGCACCATTTTTCCAAGTCAAGACTATGTCTTCATCACATCTCTCTTGAGAATTCTGCTGCTGCCCAAGGCACAAGAGAATAAAGTACAAAAAGGCAGAAATACCCAAAGAATAGTCATAAATGCTCCTACTTAAAATAAAAAGGTAAAATTAACATTTCCCCAGGAAATAAAAAGTATATCCTTTTCTAGAAGCTGACTTTAGAAATTCTTGGAACATAGTTTACTATATTCCTACAAGGATCCCAAGGCCAGTCTGTCTTTCCAAGGCTGATAAGCACAGTCCTTGACTTTCTGATCAGCTGTACTTCAGGATTCTACTCATCCCACTTAATCTTCACCAGATCTAGCATTTATATAAGCCTGGCTAGATTTGGAGACAATCTTTTTATGGTATTGTATGGTTATCTCAAGCTTTTTATAAATGTAAATAAGAATGTAAGATTAGAAAGAACTTCATGCTGCAAGTCCTCATCCTTTTTCGTTCATTGGCCAGTTTCCATCATAACACTAACTGTCTTCTTGCTATTCCTGAACTTCTTAATTTTCCTTCTAAATACTTGTCCTGGTTTCAGCTGGGATAGAGTTAATTTTCTTTCTAGTAGCTACTGTGTTTTGGGTTTAGTATGAGAATAATGTTGATAACACATATTGTTTTAGTTGTTGCTAAGTAATGTTTACATTAGTCACAGAATCACAGAATCACAGGGGTTGGAAGGGACCTCTGGAGATCATCTAGTCCAACCCCCCTGCCAGAGCAGGTTCACCTAGAGCAGGTTGCACAGGACGGCGTCCAGGCAGGTTTGGAATGTCTCCAGAGTCGGAGACTCCACCACCACTCTGGGCAGCCTGTTCCAGTGCTCTGCCACCCTCAAAGTAAAGAAATTCCTCCTCATGTTTAGATGGAACTTCCTATGTTCAAGTTTGTGCCCACTTTTTCAGCTTCTCATAGAAGCTGAGAGGGAGCATAGACAGGACAAGCTGGCCAAAGGAATATTCCATACCATAGACATCATGCTCAGTTTATAAATGGGGGTTGGCTGGGGTGGGGGCAGGAATCTGGGATTGCTGCTCGGGATGGGTTGGGGCAACCGATCATCAGGTGGTGAGAGCAACTTGTGTTGTATCACTTTATTTTGTATATTCTTTTACCATTATTATTGTTCTTTTCCTTTTCCATTATTGTTCTATTAAACGGCCTTTATCTCAACCCACAAGTTATTTCCCCTCCTTTTCTCCCCCTTCTCCCTACCCTACTGAGGGTGAGAGGGGTGGGCAGTGAACAAGTGGCTGCGTGGTCCTAGTTTCTGGCTGAGGTTAAACCACAACAATACTATTCACTACTTCAAATTTCCCACCCAAATGATGCCCACCTTAGTTTCAGTCCTCCTATGAACTCATTTTATGTTCTTTAATCAGCTTTTCTTCATCCTGTATCCAGCTACCATATTCCCCTCCCAAGCTTGTTTGTGCTAGATTAAACAAAAACAACTCACCTCATCTCCTACAGGTGAGACTCTCCATTCCCCAGTCAATGAAATAACTAATTTCTAAACCCATTACAAGATTAGCCAGGGAATTTTAGAATGTGGGAGACTAATTGCAAACAATATTCCAGAAGTTCCTCTATTTCCTGCACAGTGGAGTAAAATTGTCTCTATTTCTAATAGCAACACTAACAGAAAAAATACAGGAACACCCTGCCAGCTTCTGGTCCAGAAAACTTTGTTGCATGCAACCAGTTCTTAGCAAGATGTTGTAATTTGGTCCTGTTAAACTTAATGCCATTCTTGGTTCAACCCTTTATTTTTTTTCTAAAATATCTATTTTTACAATGTCTCAAAGCTGATAAACTTACTAATACTGCAAGCTGCAAAATTAATCTAGAATACACTAAACTACATATTGTGGTCCTCTAAACAGGCGAAGTGTATTTTGCGTGTTTTTTTAATTGAAATAAAATGCAATCCAGTGAATTCAACAATCTGTAGCTGTACTCTTATTCTCAGAAAATTTCCAGTCCCAGGCAACAGACATAACTAATATTCAAAAACTGGATATAATCCTATTCACCCAGTCATGGAGAGAGCTGCTAAAATCTGGGTTAATCCTTCCAATCCTTAGTCAGAAATTAAAGTCTGTGCAACTGAAATAGCATGTCAGAATTAGATTTGCTTCTGGTAATGATTTTATCAAGCCAAAAATTAAGATCTGAAATGGCTTCAGTTAAAATCAAGGTAGTGCAATTCTACTGACAGATATTATAACCCAGAAGATTCATCGTACTGAGACCAAACTCATAGCCCTTCTCTCCACAGGAAATTAATTTGGGAGAAATCCCAGACACACTGATTTTCAGATAGGAGTTTTATCAAAAAAGAAACAAAAAATAAAAAGAAATCAGATTTCTCCAAAACGATGATGACAACTGCTGGACTGGAATGCCATGAATAACGCACAACCTCCAGTTAGGAAGACCACAGAAATAAAGACAATTACTTATACTGCAATTTTATGAAGCAGATTCTCACAAACACCCTAGTGGCAATTTTAGCTACTTTGTATTTGTTACTGTACACAAAAACATGACATACCCATTAGATATAAAATATTTATCTCATATTTATTTTTCTGTATTGGACAGGGGATTGTTTTTATTTTTAGCAAGGTGAGAGATTACACGTGTCAACATAGAAAATTTTAAAAATGAAGAAGGGAGGATACCACTCTCCCAGGAGCCATTTCACTTGAAGCTTCGTCACTTGATTAAAGCCTGCACAAATCAGGCTGCATTAAATCTGAAATATAACAAATACTCTGTATTTGCTGCTGCAAGTCTTCAGGCTTGTCTATGTTTATGGTTGTTTTCTTCATGAAGTTACATATGAGATCACCTCAAGACCCAGAAAGCCAGGGCTTCCCTTGAGCCTACAAATGCCATGTCTGTGCACTTGTGTAACACATCACACTACGCACAACACATCACACTATGAACAGTTACCATGGGAAGCAAGAGCAAAATGGCAGTAAAACTTTCAGTTACAAACATTTAAGGTCTATAGTAACAGAATAATAGAGGCAAATACTCAGCTGTAGCCTCCATGCCAAGATAGCCAGAGGTTTCAAGCTATTGCATAAGCATATTTCTGTAATCTTTGTTGCTCCAAAGCTGGAAGCTTTTACTGAGGCATAGCTCTTTGAAGTTACTTTGGGAACTGGCTCTCTGCAGATGGAAAAACAAATGATTAAACCAGCTCAATAGGGAGTCAGACTTATTGTACATACTTGATTTAAAAAGAAGCTAAGGGAGGGAGATTATTTTTTTAATACAACATTAGAATGCTTGTTAAGAAGGAAAACATACCACCATCTGAGCTGAATCAGAAAAGCTGTTTTATTAACAGAGTTTTTAACTCGCTCAAACATGCAAATGAAACCTTAAAGTGACCAGGTAAGACAAAAAGGTAATTACCAAAATGAAGGTTAAATAGAATATCGGGTTTAACTTGAGTAAAATCAGGTAGCATGTCAGCAGGATATTTCTCCAGCAGTCCAGTAAGTCCTTTGAAAGAGAGCACCCCAAGTACTGTTACAGTCCTTAACGTACCAAATCATTCCTTTAGCTAGAGAAGGCTCTTGTAAGCAGAATAGGCCTTAAGTCTAACGTGTTGCTTGGACTTTCCACCTCTGATATTAAAAGGCTATATCTGCATCTTTATGCCTTTTATATAAACATCCTAAGTCCTTTATTAGAAAGGCAAAAAACACTCCATCTTCTCTTTACATTGCAGGATTCAAATCTTCAGGAAAAGCATTTAAGTAGGCATTAAAGGACTAAATGTTTAAAGTATTTCCTTACTTGCACTTGCTCCTAGTCCTTTACTTCACAATTAAACCAATCATGCCGCAGCCAGGATCCCACAAGCAGGATTTTTGCTTTCCATGTGGGACTCATGCACGACCTGGATACTGTAAGCCTGGATGCTATCTTTTCCTAGTAGAAGTATGCTCCTCAGCATTTAGAAATGCCCTTGCTGACCTAGAGAATTGATTGCCGTTATTTAAAACTAAGGTTTTGCATGCATATAACTTAGTTATCAGAGAGTGAAAAAACAGCAATAGAGGGTGGGAAATGAGCAAAGTTCAATCTTATTTTGGCTTAAGTTTTCCACTGCTTTCAGGCAGTATCCACTGAGGTGTCCACTGCAGCTTAACGAATCAATAGGACTTACATTGGAATAAAGATTACTGATTACATTTTATTATTGGATGAAAAAACTCACTATTTCAGGATCTCCGCCTTGTACTGTGAAAAAGGTAAATCACAAAAACACCTCTTCTCAAGCCAACAGTCATCTCATACAAGGAAACACACTTCAACAGAAAGAATTTAAGCAAGCACACAAAAAATATTGGTAAGGCTTTCAATGACCATTAAAGGCACACATGCTGCAGGTGACAGCTGGCTCCCACATAAACTTCCCATGTATTCAATTAAATTTTAATTCAGAGACCATAGGATGTGTTTTTATGAGGAACTGGGAATCTGAAAACATTTTTATATAGTGAGAAGCTACTGAGCAACTGTTCAAGATATTTTAAATGTGAAGATTTTGTTATTATTTACACCTGTTTTAAGTCAGCTATTTAGTGTCATTTCACTTACTGAAATATTCCAGTAACTCTTATGCTATAAAATGGTAATGGTTAGTAGAGAACAACAACAGGAAAGTGGAAAAGATTGTAGCCAGAAGCCTGTATCCTGGAAAAGGTTAGGAAAGGAAAGCATGTGATGTGACTTTCAAAATTGTTAAGACTGGAAAAATGACAGGATGAGTATATCTGGAGCTGTGTGGAGCAGTTGCCACGCTGGAGAGAAGGGGTGCCATCCAGAGGGACCTGGCCAGGCTTGAGAGATGGGCCCGTGCCAACCTCATGATGTTCAACCAGGCCAAGTGTAAAGTCCTCCATGTGGGTCAGGACAATCCCATGCACAAATATAGGCTGGGTAGAGAATGGATCAAGAGTAGCCATGAGGAGAAGGACTTTGGGGGGTGTTGGTAGATGAGAAGCTCACCATGAGCCGGCAATGTGCACTTGCAGCCCGGAAAGCCAACCGCATCCTGGGCTGCATCCAAAGAAGTGTGGCCAGCAGGTCAAGGGAGGTGATTCTGCCCCTCTACTCTGCTCTCATGAGACCCCACCCAGAGTACTGGAGCCCCCAACATAAGAAGGACATGGACCTGTTGGAGAAGGTCCAGAGGAGGGCCATGAAGATGATCAGAGGGTTGGAGCACCTCTGCTATGAGGACAGGCTGAGAGAGTTGGGATTGTTCAGCCTGGAGAAGAGAAGGCTCGGGGGAGACCTTATAGCAGCTTTCCAGTATCTGAAAGGGGCCTACAAGAAAGCTGGAGAGGGACATTTTACAAGGGCATGTAGTGATAGGACGAGGGGTAATAGCTTCAGACTGGAAGAGGATAGATTTAGAATAGATCTCAGGAAGAAATTTTTCACTCTGAGGGTGGTGAGGCACTGGAACAGGTTGCCCAGGGAAGTTGTGGCTGCCGCATCCCTGGAAGTGTCCAAGGCCAGGTTGGATGAGGCTTTGAGCAACCAGGTCTAGTGGGAGGTGTCCTTACCCATGGCATGGGGGTTGGAACTAGATGACCATTAAGGTCCCTTCCAACCTAAACCATTCTATGATTCTATGAAATGGCTATAAAGATCATTTGTTGACTTTAGCCAGCCTGGGGCGGGGGGGGGGGGGGGGGGGAAATAATCA
>VFFE01007078.1:2240347-2252022 GCA_008921705.1 Burhinus oedicnemus | reverse complement strand
GACACTAAAAAAAAAAAAAAAACAAAAAACAAAAAACAACTCCACTGTCAAGAAAAGGAAACAAAAGGAAAAGATAAGCAGCTTCCCACCCGGCAATCCCTTGAATGTAACATGTTCATAGAAATATCTTGCTCTGAGATGCACAAAAGGCAGACTATAAACCATGACGAACACTGAGCAGAGGCCGTTGAATGAGACCAGCATTGGTTTTTTCAGTCGCGCTGCAGCAGGTAATTTGTGACAAGGAAACAGTTCAGACTATCTTCATTAAAAGCTTAAAAGGAAATTACTTTCCCAAACCTATGATGGAGATAGAAAGCCTAAAACACTGACTGAAGAGTCATTTGGTAACGAAGCACCTGCCCAAGACAGTTTACTCAAAACCTAGATTAAGGGATACATAATTTTAAAGTTCAAAGGTGTATGGTCTCAATCTGAAAAAATCTACTTTATCCAGGCTACTCAAATTTCCTACTGGGAAATTATACTGCTGTCAGCCAATTCAACGCACCAAACCACTATTACTTGTAGACCCCATCCTGAGGAATAGGTAAATCAATGTGCTTGAAGAAAAATATTAAAAGCATGAAGATGGCAACCTTTTATACTCTCACCATTCCTTTCCACCTTCAGCAAGGGAATCTGGAAGAAAGCAGGGACAAAAACCTGCACGTATACCAAAAAAAATAGACCTAGCTTTCTCAGACCTGATCACGCCTGAATATAAAACAAAAGATGACTTCCAAAAGAAATGGAAGTCATTTTGGAGCTGTACACAGAATATTACAGTGTTTTAATCAAATCTCACCCTTCAATGTGCTTTTTAGTGTATTACAGCCAAAAGGGACTGCACTTTTGCTTTGAATTTGCCCCTGTCCAAATACAGGTTAATCTTGCTAGGCATTCTCTGTTCTATAACTATACAATCAAATGGAGATGTTTCACTGTTGCCCATGCTCTAGAAGTTTAGGACCACTTTATGACCACAGGTACGTTGCTGGATTTCCTAGGTCAGTTTTAGTTCAGTCTCTGTGGCTACTGAGGAGACGAGGGGATTAGCAAAGGGTTACACAAACTGTCTATATATATATATATTTATGAATGATTTCTTTAATCTCTGTGTGAAGCTTAAAGAGTCCGTATTCAAACAAAACCTTGGTCACAAATTTGGACTAAAAACTATTGCTTTTTCAAGAGCTTTAAATCAATCACAAAGATTGATCAGGGAACGTTGTGTACTACTCAGCCCACCCCAGTAGGCAGCAATGGACTGCACATGCCCGAGTCCCAGAAGGCACAGACCTTTCTCCAGAGGAATTTTGCTCTTTCCTACATAAGAGATAACTGTACACCTGGGACCTCCTTCCTCCAAACACTCGGGCTTTTTGATCACTTAAGCTTCATATGTATGGAAAGTACAGGGGAAATTGCTGTTGGGAAAGGTGAGACAGCATTAGCTGCATACCACAAACTTACAGCTGCTGGACATCAAGTAACCTCCATCTGCAATTTGGAATCTCATGTTTACATATCAGGAAACAAGCTAGTTTTCCTGTTGGTTTTTCAGCTTTTATACTATGTTTCTTCTACAAACCTGAATTTAATTTCTCTTTGAAATATTCCCCCTTCTAACCAATCTTATTTCCAGTCCTGGTTTCACACGGAGCCTTTAAGTCTCAACTTTTCCCTGACCCAATATATCGAGTCTCAGGATAGAGGAAGATACATCATCACCGTGGTCCTTCTAGCACAGCTTCTTTTAGTGCAAATACTCAAAAAGAAATGCTTGCTAGCTGCTATGCATTTACACAAGAGCACAGAACTTTCTCCTGGCAACAACAGGGAGACGCAAGCATAACCCATGAGCAGCACTGCCTCTCAGGGGCCACGAGGCCCCCTGCTAGGTCTCCATCTTGAGAAGTCAGAGTGGCCTTCAGTTGGAGGGTGTACATGCAGCACAACTGGAGCTCTGCACTAAAAGAATTAAACAATGTCCATTTTTACAAACTGTGCATCTAGCTTATGCACCTCAATTGCAAGCACAGGGTTTTTCTACTAAGGACATTAAGTCTAAATCTAATATAAATAGCCGATGCTGCTGCTACAGTTTTATTTATTTATTTCAGTGAAGCACAGAAGAAAATATCTCAAGGATTTAAACAATACGGTGACAGATGGTGTGGAGACAATCCAGGCTGGGCTCCCTCAGTAAAATCCACACAACTTCATAGTTTCAGGAAAGAGGGTAGGCAGAGGAGAAAGAGGAAGGGGGAGGAGGGAACAGGGGGAGAAAAGAGTACATGCAAAGCTGGCCCAGATGACCACAGATTTCTAACAAATAAAACCAGTTGCGGACTGCAAAGTTTCTCTGTTCATCTACACAAAGCTCTTTGTACCATCACTAACGCAAGCAGATCTACCCCAGGTATCTTCTAAGCAAGTCCAAAAAAATCATAAAGAAATTCTTCAAATTAAATTGTTAGTTCAAATAGGCGACAAATAAAACACACTATTAAACTGTCTATTCAAAAATCTAAGCATCCTCTCAAAACTAATACATGAAACATGAAAAATGTGTTTGACATGATATCAAGGCCATTCTATTCTGTTCGCTGCATAATTTTATTAAGACGAATATTTTCAGGTATGTTCTCTGGATCTATCCTGATTGCCAGAAATGTCTTATGTGCTTTATAATAGTCTATTATTATTTTGTAGCTTAAAGGGAATAGTTTTGGATTTTATATTTGAGAATGTCCTTGGGAAAAAAATTCTAAAGATGCCACCAGGAATGTCTGCAAACAGAAAATTATGATGAAGGTCTGGTGTCCTACTTTTACAGCTTGGGAGTCTGCTGTGTTACAATTACCTATAGGCAGGAAATAGTTTGGAGACATTGCATGAATGATCTACTAGCAGTTTTAAAATGTTGTTGCTCAAAACAGACTCATAGATTTCTGTTTTCAAGAACTGTGAGAACAGACAGTTTGAAGAAAAAGAAAACTGTACCACTGAGATGAATATATATTGCTTTTACTGCAAACGATTACATCCAAGTGAAACCAAATACTCTTCTCTCCTAAATAAGAGTGGTTTACAGGATTCCACCCTGGACTGTGGGCTCACCTTCAACCGTGTCAACTCAAAGAAGCTAAAAAAATACGAACTTACCCACACCTTAGCTATATCAAAATTATCAGGTAAACTCTAGAAGATTTCCATTTCCTACAGTCTGCTTATTGGTTACAGAAATTCCCAATCTCTTCAGAACTATCTTCCTTCTGCTTAGGAAAATAAAACCAAAAATCCCTCCCTTCAACTCCACAAGAGTGACAGTTCAAGTCTACTCTCACGGTATTCCAGAAAATCACCCATGTTTTTCTTTGCTAAATTAAGAGGGAAATTTTTGTGTGGACAAGAGAATGAGGAATAATATAATCATCTCTAGAAATGGCTACAAAAATCCTTTAGAAAAGAAAAGAGAGAGTGGAAGAGAGAGAGCAAGAAAGCAAGGCTCACGTCATTAATATAATGCTCTTCTGAGTTCTGAGACACATCTCAAACCAGCGAACACTGCAGCTCTCGCTGTTAAAGCTTTACTTTCTCATAGCAATGACAGTACAAGAATAGTAATGTAAACCAGCACACTGTATGAAAACCACCTCATGCTCCCAGAGCACTGGCTCCTGTTGAAGATATTGTATCCACTCCATTCACCTCGGTTAAGACAGATTTCAAGCATGTTTTTAACCATTTAATAACAGTGACTATGGCACACATGCATAAAAGGTATGACCGCAGATTACGGGCCTGATTCTAAAAATCTTTACAGATGTGCAAGACAACTTTATTTTTAAAGAATACATATAGATTGACTTCTATGGATATGGTCAAGTAAACACAGATTTGCAAGATGAGGTCAATGCTACATTTTTGTTGCAGTTCAAAATAAAAATGAGACTATCTGAAAGTTATGTTTCCCATAGAGGCATTAGTACAGCTAGAAGGAAAGTCAGTCAAAATCAACTGCTTCTTCAAAAGAGGCAGAAGCTGGAAGTATTGTGTGCAATGAAATAGTGCAAGCTACTATATCTAGACCTGAAACACCAGTTACATGAATACAGGTATTTTTGCACTAAAGCATTTATTAACCTACAGTTTAATCTTCCAGTCTTCTGCAGTACCAACAAAAGCCAAAGTTAATATCAATCTCAGGAGTATAGTGCCATACACACGCTAATATCAGTTATCAGTAATGGCAGGAATGAAAAGTTACAAAGTTTAAATTTTAGATTTTCTGTAAAAATACAGGACTGCTTTTATGAGCTAACTAGATGAGCTGGACAGAAATCTACATAACGCATATGGAAGACATGCAAATTGATGAGCACATCCCATGAAGTATGATATCCCAAAAAGATTCTGCAACAAACCCAACACCCTGCCCATTCATCACAACGATTTTTAAAGTACAAGAATTGAAGCACATGTATGCATAATGCAAATGTGAAGTGTGGCTTTTGAACTTTTTTTTTTTTTTTTCACATAATCACTGCACTATGAGGACACATGGCAAAGAAGTCGTAACATGTGTAGAGGAACCTTAAGAGCAGCGTACAAAGTCATATACAGATGAGGGAGTGTAAACTCTCAGTAGGAGAGCCAGGACTCTAGGCGTGCTCTGATCATAGTTAAAAGGCTGGGCTAAGAGTTCTGGTTTGCAGAAGTGCAGTATCATTTTTCTATCTCAGGAATGAGGAAAAACAGCAATTCCAGATATGTCTATAATGAGCTGAAAATGACAGGTAATGCAAACATCTGCAAGTATTTCAATAGAACACCTGAAAAATATCCCCCAAAAGAATGAAGATTTAAAAGTACAGTTTCACTCACTACTAATTCACAGTTAGGTGTCTTAGTAAGTATCCCAGCAGCACTATAGGACGAGGGGAGCCCGGCGGGTGAGTTGAACATGAGTCAGCAGTGCACCCTTCTGGTGACAAAGCCTAACCAGGCTGCACCAGCAACAGCACAGCCAGCTGCTGGAGAGGAAGGATTATTCACCTCTTTGGTACTCCTGAGGCCACGTCTGCACTCCCCTGTCCAGTGTTGGGTTCCCCCACGCAAGACATCAATATACCTGAGTGAATCCAAAGGACTGGAGCGCAGGAGGTGCAAGATAAGGCTGAGAGAACTCTTTTCCCCAGAAAAGGGACAGGTAAGAGCAGGAATAATTGCAGCCTACAGCTGCACAGAGACAGAGTTGGACTCAGAGACTCACAGCAAAAGAACAAGAGCCTGTGGTCATGGGTGGTCATGGTACAGAGGGAAATTCTAATGAGGTATAACGAAAATATTTGCATGGTGAGAAAGGTTAAGTACTGGAACAGATTGCCCAGAGCAGCTGTGGTATCTAAATCCATAGAGATATTCAAAACTTGACTGGACGATCTGATCTGACTTTGATGTTAGCTCGTCATTGAACTAGGGTTGGGTTAGACAATCTCCTACGATCCCTTCTAATGTCAAGTGCCCTATGATTCTATGTTTACTATTTTGGAGGAGGATGTGGGTAAAAAAGGAAAGCTGAAAGTGGTGGTAGATGCAAAAGGGATTTATACTAAAGAATTGAAAGTGTTTATTGCCAATATTATTAGCAGAAAGAATATTGAAGAATGATAATTTAACCATATATAGTATTTATTTTTTGGAAAAGCAAAGATTTATTTTGAATAACATTTCTAGACCTGTTTCAAGAAGCTTTGTAATAGCCCTTCTGGAAAATTAGCCTCACCTTTAATGCTGTTTGGCTATGCATTATAACTGTCAGTACTTCCACAACAATAAAATGCTTCAAGTTATGTCTTTCAGAAAGATTTCTAATGAGAATTTAGAAAGACTTAATTTTGCAATATGTAAAAGCAGTATGGTTCAAAGACGCTACGTATTCCTGGATGTATTTATACTTGTGAAGGAAACAAATCTTCTATTACTGTCGGAGAACTAACCATGACGTTCTGTTTTAGAAAAGGATCACAAATACTATCATTATAATGATAGCATGTGGTGAAACAAATGTAACTAAGTTTAAAACCAAATGCTCAAGTCAGGAAACAGTTCCTAGAGTAATGTTCAGTTTGAGATCCCTCAAATGTCAACAGATACAAGATGAATAAACAACCAGTCTTGTTTTCAGCATCCTCCAAGGGATGCTGATGCACAGCAGGTTGGCACAGGTGCCCCAGACACAATTCTCATCATGTTTCAGTAGACTATCACACATATGAATATGTTTTAAGTCTGTGGCAGAACTGGGAACCAAAGCCAAGGAGCAGTTCATCGGCAGGAGAGCTCCTGCCAACAGCAGGTGATAACATCAGTTGGAGGCAGAGCACGTGGCACTGTCCAAAGGGTATCTCTACAGCTCAGTTGGGATCAGGTGGGTACCATACATCCTTAACCTTGGTTTATTGGTAGGGTTTTGACATCAGATGTCAGGTGAAGGCAGGTCAGGTAGGTACCAGTTTTATTGGCTTCACATGCCTGACAATTTTCATAGTCTATATCAAGCAACAAATCTCCTCAGCTGGTGCAGGCAAACTTCAACCAAACTGAAGCAGAGTACAGCCAGCTGGGCCAACGGAGGAGGCAGTCTAAACTACGCACCGTTCACAGCAGATGTTTGCACAGGGACTCAGTACTTCAAAAGCTGTGCTGTAAATGTGCGTATAGCTCATATTTAGAAACCTAGAAATGGCTTTTCATGCGAGATTCACATTGACATTGTATTTATTAGCCATAGAGAATATGGTAAGCTTATGCACTCTGAGTGATTCCAGTGAAGTCTTTAGCAGTATAGAGCATTATAGACGACTTCTCATTTCTGTGCCTTCAGTTTAGTTCATGTTTAGGACTGTTAAGGATGTTAAGCGTCATATAACAAACACCTGGCACAGAATTCACTGAACTGGTGTGCCACCTTTGTGTCAGCTGTGCTTGATAGGCTACAAACAAGCAGGTACTACACACACACTCATTTTGAAGTCAAGTCATCTAAAACACAGTACCAGCATAATGCCACAAAGGAGGAAAATATCTGTTAGAGCCTTAGGATAAGGACATAAATGAAATGGCCTTATTAGAATGCCAGAGAACTACATCCACAAGTAGGATTAGAAACAAGCATCTTTTTTGCATATCCAGCATCTCACTGTATGAGAAAAACCAGAAGACTTTAAACACCGATGAACTTCACAATTTAGCCAACACCCATGTGTTTCAGCTAAAATCCTGACACTGACTTGGAAGACAGATTTTACATTTGCAGTCCTTCTCCCTCAGACTTCATCTCCTCTGCCTTTATGACAGCACTGTGAATTTCACCTTCAACTCCCAGGAATTCATTCCTAAATGAACAGTTAATTGAGTGACATGTGCAAGTCTCATTACTGTGATGTTCCAAACCCAGTTGCAAGACACTGCACACTGCAGAAGCCAAGTTAAAAATTACGGCAATTCTAGTTACATGAACAAACAATTCCTTCAGCCAATTCAAGCTACTGAAGACAGCTCTGTTAGATTGTCTTAACACACAAAAGAACAATTTTGATTTCCCAAGTGGAAATCTTAGAAGCCAAGTCAGCACAAAAACGTTTTATTAGCAAACTGTGATAATCCCTGAAATCACAGACGGCGATATAATGATGACAATGTTAGCATACAATGAAAATAGTATTAACTTACTGAGACAAGAAAAATACAATCTATTTCGTTTCCTAGAGGCTCCTACATAAAAGTTAAAAATAGATCTGTATCAGTAACATCCTGCATCTGCTACCAAGCATGAAGTTGATTCCGTAAGGATTTCTGTCAGTGTTTCAACACTCAGCACTGGCTGGGATCTTCAAATGTTCTTATACTGGCATAGAAAGTTGAGTGAAATATGTATCAAATAAAATTCCTAAATACAGATAAAGCCAGCTTTATAAAGATAGGTAAATCTGTACAGTAAATTAAAAGCATATGAAATAACTGCCTCTGTAACTTGGTCACTGCAATTACTTTTAAGATAGTAGCATTGACTGTAATGATCTTTCCATATAAATCAAGATGTCAAAGCCATTGTTATAGAATCTGCTATAATTCAGCACTTATTGTCCTCCCCTTGTATGACTTAAGTTTTAAAGGAAGGCCATTCAAAATAACAAGAGAGACAGATCTCTTATCTCAGTAGAAAAAGTCTCTCCCAGAGGTAAAAAGTTTCAGAAGTTCAAAGCTGATTCCTCAATTGTGACTAATCATTGCATCTTTCCTACTTCTTTTTCCCCCTCAAGTTATGAAACAACATATCTGGACCACTTCATTTTAGATGGATTCAGAGAGCTCTTTACTATTCAAGTACTATTCAAAAGCCACTTGTAAGTAATAACAATATTTAATGAATAAGAAACCCTAAAGGGTGCAAATACCAGGAAATAAGTTGCAACTAACATCAAAAAGCCTTGTGTGCTGGAAAACCAGGAAGTGACTTCCCACACTTGGACTCCCTCTTCAGCTACCCTCTTTTACACCACAGTGGAAGCTCCTCTCGGACTTTCAAGCCAAGCAGCAGTCCATGCCAGAGAGCTTCATCCTACACGGTGCTAAGCTGTTTCAGAAACAGCAGTGATCACTTTAGGAGATCAATGCTGCAGCGCCAGCAAGGATTTTTTAAAAATTGTTACAAGGTTAAGGAACATGAGCTGGTACATGAGTCACTTTTGTCATTCCACAGTCTAACAACAGGTTACATAAAGAGATGTTTTCCAGCAAAACAATTTGACATTATCTCCAGAGTTCAGACAACCCCATTGTGGATTTTCATGAACTAGAATATTAAATTAGAAGTCGCCAGTTAGCAAAAATCTAATTTAACAAATATAGCGAATACAAGAGCTGGTTCAAGTTTGCAAGACTACTTAATTTATAGACTGCAGTGAATCACAGAAGTCCAGCTTAATATGATTGTCCTGTTACTACTATTGTCTTCAAATACATCTATCACTTGCTATTCTAAGCACAGCAGAATATCTGCTTATAATTTTACATCTTATCCCTAAAATCATTTTATGGACTTACTACTTTGAAGTTGTTTTTACAGCCATATGTCATATTGGCTAGCAAAATTTCAAAACTGACCAGCATTCAGTGTGCTGGAGAGTTTCATTAGGACTGCTTTTACAATGGACAGAAAGTTGAGTTTCAGGCATGAATCCCAAAATATTTCAGAAAATTTGATGAGTGATCAAAAAGGACACTGCTCTGTATATTTTTTCTTATTTAAAGTACAGAGAGACAATTAGAAGCATCTTTTTTGAACTGCTTGTAGTGATTATTCATGATAGAGACCAACACAGTGAAGTCATTAGACTAAAAAAACCTTTTAATAATTTTTCCTACCTTATCTGCCATTATCATGGAGGCCCCGCCATGAATTCCAAGAATTGGAATAGAAGTCTGAGATGAAATAAAATCCAAAATCTGAGCTACTGCCTCCTGATCAGTATCATCTCCAAAAACCACTCCATGGATCTTGGTGCCTGACATCAAGTCGCAAACATGTGTTATGATGCTCTTAGGGTCAGTCTGGTTTACCAGAAGGGTCACTACATTGACATCAACAGTCAGGTCTGCTGACATTTCCCTGGTCCAGAGAGCTCTGATATCTCTCTCTGTGATGTACTTGGTCCTTCCCAGAATCACTGCAATGTTCAGGATGGGGTAACTTTTCTCCGCTCCATGAACAAGATCCAAAGGCGCCAGAAGAGCTTGGAGTACCAGGAGAGCACAGCCAATTTTCCTCATCTTTGCCAGCTTTATCCCCTGTAAAAATGATCACACTGTATGAGAAAAACAACAGAGAGGAAAAAAATACATACTGTATATCTCCAATGAAGATTTTAAACAGAAAGCTTCTGGACACAATGCAAACTTTAGCAGCTTTTTATAACGCATTCTTCACCTTAGTTTCAGTTCAAGCCTCTTATATCCCCTCAAAAAGTTGGCTTGCCAATGACAGTATTACAACTGGTCTCCCGCAAGCAAGGCAAAAAAAGTAGCACAAGTTCAGAGGAAAGACCTATTAAAATTCTTCCCAGATGTCCAACAAAATTAAAATGACTGACATCATTAAAAAAAAAGACATTATCATCCTTGACGTCCTAAAACAGGTAAAACATAGGAATCTATTTTCCTTTGTCTTGAACGTCTATTTAAAATTTAGTCACAGTCTAACAGGAAGAGGTGCTTTAGCTCAAGATGAGAGAAGTGAGCCAGAGGTTTGCCGAAAACCCCAGTCCATATACTCCATACATTTCACAGCATCCCAGAACCATGCTGTTTTATTTCTGAAGATCTCTCCTAGACAGCTGCTGCTCAAGCACAGTCTACTGCATTTCTGGAACAGATTCAGAAGCACAATATTCTGTCTTAATTCTTCTCCCTCCTTTTACGTGGCATTCACTTGAGCATCTCAGAACTGCTGATCTCAGACACAAAGTTGTCACTGGTGTTGAAGGGGAGGGTGTTCCATAAATGAGCATCACTGCATTGGTTTACTTCATGTCTTCACTGAATCTCTGTAGGGGGCTGAATATAGACAGAGTAGGACGGGGAGAGAGATGAGCCATAGAATTGATCTGAACTATCTGAAGTAGAGAGAAGAGGGAGAGCAGGTCTGACTGCAAGATCTCCCTCTGTTTCTGTGCCCCGGGGGGGATTTCCACCCCCATAACTGGCTCTTCTGCTAGCTGCAAGAAGGGAGTCCCTGTGTCACATAAAGCCAAGATTGTTGCAAAGCGCCACGCAGGAAATACTAGCAGGGCTGTCCAATCAGGGGTGGCATTTTTCAGATCTCCCCTCTCATCCTGCCAGCCCTATCTCCATCATCAATCAGACTCATCTGCTGCTGAAACAGACACCGAGACAAGGGCTTGCTGTATCATCACCTCCTTTAGGGGCAGACAAGGAGATGAGCACTTGAGAGACCATTTAATTGCAAATCAGTGCCACTGTGCTTCCTAAGTACTCGCACTGCAGGCCAGCTTCCCACCGCTGCAGCACCGGAGGCAGCACGGAAAGCAGTAGAAATAAACAGACCTAAATGCCCGCAGACACGAATGCGCGTCAGCTTCCTTCGGACCCCGAGAAATAACAATTATAATAACAAACAGCACACACACAACCCCCCTCTTTTGCCCGCTACGGGCACAGTTCGCTCCCCGTAACTCGCCGCACCGCACCGGGGAGCGCCCCCGGCTCCCGCGGCGGCGCGGCGCGATGGCGCCCCCTAGCGGCGACGAGGCGCCGTCCCACGTACCCAGCGCCTCAGGAGACGGAGCGGCGGCGGGTGCTGGTGCTGGTGGTGCCGGTGGTGCCGGTGCCGGTGCCGGTGCTGGTGCAGGGCATGCCGCGGCCGCGGGCATGTCGCGCCCCTCGGTGCCCGGGCTCAGGGCCGGCCTCCGCGCCGCTGGCCGCCCGCGTGATCCCCGCCGCAGCCTGCGAGCCACATCGCATCCCGGGAGGGCAGCTACGCGGACAGGGAGACAGGCAAAGGGGGGCTGGACACGGGGGGGACGTACGGTACGGGACAACGGGGGGGAGAAGAGGCAATGAAAAGCCGTTAGTCAGGTTGCATG